>JAQFYM010000106.1:0-123478 GCA_034694785.1 Agrenia bidenticulata
AATACATACATTACATACACAAACAGTTGACATGGAAACACATTATAATTCGGTTTAAGAAATAGTATTGGGACTGCGATCTGCGTCGACGACATTGCCTGTATAATGACTATGTTTCCCATCCTCCCTTTTATTCAATTCGATTTCCTGTAGGAATGCATCAATAAAGTCCTTAGGCTCGCCGTGGTAACTTCCAGATTCTCTGCGGACTTTGAGCATTTCCTAATTTAACGGTAGCAATAGAGAATACAATATGTGGTTAAGCAGTGAATGTCTGTAACTGGTTATGGAAATTATTTTGACACATACAACAAAGTACTGCTGCAGTTTTCTAATGAAATTTCTGCGTCGTCCGGCTTTCGGAGTGTGCTTAGCTAACTTCCACAAGATAGGAAACGCTTGGATCAAGGTTGCTTTGATAGGGTTTGCTTTCGAAGTTTCATCGACAAGATAAATTAATTCTAAGAGCCTAGAATCATCATGATTAAATCTGACTCCAGCTACCATGGCCCACAGAATGTTCAGAATTGACAAAGAGAAAAATTGTTTCATCGAAAGCGATCTCCCTTGATCCACACTTTTCTCCAGTCTTGTGATAATTATTGCCACTTCAAGGTCGATTACAGTTTCCATACTTAACTGCTTACCGAAACCGAAATCTCGCAATGTCCTAATGGTAAACTTTCGCATTTCCTTGTATATATAGATTTGGAGAATCATTGCAATTAGATTCACTTATCTTTAAATATTATAAAACTCAATTTGTCATTAATAATAACCGATGAAAATTTAAAATTGTTAAAGTGCAGTAAAATTTTTGTCCACAGAATAAAATCTAAATACGCAACCAGAGTTCCATTACCTATGATGCATGATGGACGTATTGATTTAATAAATAATATTTGCCCAAAACTCCATTGCAATGAGAGTCATCAAAATAAGATGAATGAACTTCCCAATTAAATTGACCAGCATTAATAAATGTAAAATAAAAATTGACACAAGTCTTAAGTACGTTAATGGCCGACCAAGTCCGAAGTCTTATCATGCTTGAATGGACTTCAAGCTTCAGACATGATTCTTTTCGTTCATAAAATCTCATCGAACTAAAAGCAAACTCCATGATGTTCTTGCTCTTATCAACTCTGATTTAAATATCAGCTATTTTAATTTCTAAACACGAAAAAAAGTTTTTGTTAAACTAAAATTCCCTTTCAGACTTGCATGTCATGCATAAATTAAATCTACCTTCTAGCCCGTTCAAAACTAATTGATTCCAACTCATAATGAGTAAAAGCAACTAACAACCCCATGGATATTCCACGCTCTCTTTGGTTTATCAAACCACAACCGTCAATTTTCAGAGTTTAAAAAAAATATATTGTATTAACCTCTTGTAGATTTCATATATCTCTATATACTCATGCTGAATGCAGCTGCCGGTTAACGGATGTTTGTTCAATGCCACATCAAGATGAAGATGTTTTTAATGCACAAGAAACTGAATGTCTCATTCAATAGTGTCATCCGACTTGATTGTTGGTCATTTGCGGTTAAATTCATATTAATTTACCCTAACACCTTTTTGATGGTTCTAGATTTTACTCGGCCGGCACTTAGCTCCTTATACGGCCTCTGACCTAGGGTCAATGTATAAAACTCCTTAATAAGATTTTCTCCTGGCTAGGTGGTTGTTACGTCTCAAAGGGCCTTATTCATTCAACGTTCCCTAAGTATTTCTTGAGGAATCTCTTCATCCCAGTATGCAGTAAACCGTGGTCGGAATTAGAAAAGTCCATATATATGGTATCTTATAATGCAAGCTACATGAGATAGGGAAACCATTTAGACTATCATATTCTAGCTTGATCGTCCATTTGGAAGAAAACCTATGTTTACCATTGTTTTGTCAGTTGTGTATTTCAGTTTACAATACACTTTTGACTAACTCGGGCCCAGGTATGGTGAGACGTATTTAATTACAAGTTACATACATAAGGACTGTTACGTCCTGATTGGGAACCTTGTAACTATGCAGTCTAGGTAAAATGAGATAAGCATTCATGCGTGAAGTGAAGTAAAATGTTGATTGTACAAATATTTAAACATAAAATGTATATTTATTTACAAACAATTACAAAGTTTTACAAATACAATCAAACAATTTCAGCATATTAAAAAAATTCACCCTCATCATAATAATCTTTAAGTTTGCGCTGTTTTCGAAACTTTTGCATTACGCTGTACAGACTTGGCAAAAGTTGTGGAAATCGAGAAGTAAAAAAGAGAATGTACGACTCCGTCTCTTCTCCTAATAAATGGTCTGCTTTAAGATGCTTAGGAACTTCTTTGAAATGAGCATCTTTATCTCTAATGAGTTCAATTAGTTTAAGAATTGAGTTTCCATCATACTTCTTAGAATTTGTCTTTCTTTCAGATTGAGTGTTCAAAAATTGACAAAAATCAGCATCTAAATTTTCTTTCCAGTTGCTTAGCCTCAAACATTCAAACAGCCCGTGCTCTATCTCTGCTCTTTCGGTTTTAGTTAAGCTCGATAAGTAATCTGAACAGTCAGTGAAAAACCTCAGAGTATCAGAAGCTTTCCAAAACCAAGGGTACTTTAAGATATTTTTAATCCTCGGCCGTTTTTCTGGATTTATTTCCAGCATTTTAGTTATGCATGGTAAGGCAACAGAATTTTGCAATTCCTCACTTAGTTGAAAATTAATGTTACCTGTTAATATATTATTAGTTCGAGTTACATTTCCACCACAAGGATGAATTCCATAAGACAATATATAGTAACAAGTCAATCCCAGCGAGAAAATATCGTCTTTGGCTGAACAAGGGTATGGTGTAGAATTATCTATAGCTTGCAGCGTCAGTGGAGAGCTCCAATCAATTGTGCCTTTTCCATATGACATGGTGGCCTCTTTATAAAATTCCATTAGCCGGCTTATACCAAAATCAGTTAATTTGGCAACTGGAACACCGTTATAATCTTGCATTACCAAAATATTTGATGGTTTGATATCTCGATGAATAATTTTTCCTGTTTTATTGTAATGTAGGGCTTCAAGGCCTAGACAAGTGTCTTTTAGTAGCTTCGTTAGAATGGATTTTGATTTAGCTAACTCCCAGCTCTTAGTTCCCTCCATAAATTTTTCCAACGTAGAATCCCCGAGTTCCATTGCAATGTAATAAGACGTTTTGCCTTTGAATATTGACTTACAAGTACTGAAGTATCTTACTACATTGGGATGACTCATACCTGTCAGGATTCTTACTTCATTTAGATATACTTTATAATGTTCGCATTCTAGTCGCTTTATAGCTGCTTTTTGGTTTAAATTTGCTGATCCAAAATAACCTGAATAAAGTTTGATTTGATTTTAAAATGAGGATATTGGGTTGGAGCAAATAATTTTATTATATTAACCTCTGTAGACTATTGAAGAAATTCCGCTGCCAATTATTTCACCTTGATAGTAGTGAATATCAGTAGATTTATCATATTTGTCAACTATTCTAGTTGGCCGGACATTCTTAGTTCCATCCAAGTCTTGTGCTGCCATTATGATTGCAGGTGGATTTCTCAATTTCTTTCTGGGTGGATCCATTTTGTTATTCCGTTTCATTATTTTTCAGTTAATTTTTATGCATAGAAATGTAAATAAAATCAAATTTCGGCACAAGTCAAGGTATAATATTTTAGTGCTAGCTTGAAGAGAACTTCACTTCTCAACCTGAAACGGAGTTTAAACCGCCACTTTGTTTGTAATCAGCGGCAACAAAGTACTCCAGTGTGTGCAGGAAACAATTATGCAACTTCTGCCAGCACTAAAAATATTCAGTGGGGTAATAGTAGAATCAACTTATTGGACACGAAGCAATTCAATGATATAATCTAGTATTTTTCAACTACCTGTAATCAATTTTTAACCATCAGTTTGTTTATCAATTTATTCTCTTCTCATCTCAGAATCATTGTAGCCAGAAGAAGAAAGCATTTAGACTATCGACAGACATTCGAGAATGCAATTGTTCAGCATCTTGACCATTTAAAATACAACTGCAAAATTTCCGTACAACAAATTATTTAAAATTGTAACTGACTTCGTTGAAAATTTACAAAGTACTCCTTTAAATATAAGGAAAAACCATACCCAGGTTTGATCTAATAACTTACATGATTCAGCAATGATTTGATCATATGCTTTTGCAGAATAGACTTAATTTTCCGAGTCCCGATGGCAGAGTTTCATATGTGCATGTATAGCATTGTTTCCGGAGACTCTTGTCGGAAATTCATTGGACCCAAGTAGTAGACTTTTATTTTGATTAGAGTTTAAAAAAATGTTTAAATTCCCTGCAAGTTCCGTGTCTTGAATTGAACTTCGAATTATTACAAGAAGATCATTAGCCATACGTCGGACTTTCAGAATTGTAGCTTCCGTGTAGGGCATTCTACATATTGAATCATATAACAAATCGATGTCCTGGATTTGTCCAGCAGAGAAAGGCCTCATTTGCCAAATCAATCTCAGCCTGCACTTTTTCTTGAACTCTTTGTTTCAACACCATGTAGAGCATCTATATGGTATCGAATTACAATAGCTGATACCGGTTTTGGAATTGGTTAAATTATCATTTTACTTTAGTTGATTTCCATACGACCTCTCTGTAATCATTTCGTCAAAGTATCTGTTCACCCAAATATCGCTGCAAAGGATTTCGTAGGCTACCCCAAAATCCTGAACAATTACTGTTAAAAACAAATATTTTTAATTTGAAAACTTAAATTAAACTTATTGCTGATAATAAATGGTTTGTTAAGTACCGTGACATCTTTCCAAACTGAAACGATTGGTCCATCAACTTTTCAAAAGTTTTGAAGCCTCAGCTCGGCTGAGGAATGTTCCAATAATCCGTATAATTGGAATAGGCCCTGCTGTTAAGACATTAAATGGTATTGTTTAAAAAAATCTAAAATTAATTGTATTTGTGTAAATTACCTGGTGGAAGTATTCTCCGAGAGTTAAAGAAGAAAGTCCACAAACAAACCGTGGTAGCTCCTAATATGCAGATTTGAAGAATCATCGCAATTAGACCCATTTATCTTCTAGATTAGAAAACTCAATTTGTCATTTATAATGACCGATTTTAGTTTGATGAAAAGTGTAGTAAAATTTTATCCATAGAATAAAACCTAAATACGCTACTAGAGTTTCATGATCTATGATGCATGATAGACGCATTGATTTAATAAATAATATTTGCTCAAAACTCCATTGCAATTATCAAAATAAGATGAATAAACTTCACAATTAAATTGACCAGCATTACTAAATGTAAAATAAAAATAGACACAAGTCTTAATTACGTTAATGGCCGAAGTCTTATCATGCTTGAATGGACTTCAAGCTTCAGACATGATTCTTTTCGTTCATAAAATCTCATCGAAGTAAACCCAAACTCCATGATGCTCTTGCTGTTATAAACTCTGATTAAGATATCAACTATTTTAATTTCTAAATACGACAAAAATGTTTTTCTTAAACTAAAATTCCTTTTCAGACTTACATGGCATGCACATATTAAATCTACCTTCCAACCCGTTCAAAATTAATTGACTCCAACTCATAATGAGTGAAAGCACGCCAGAGACCTCACCATCCCATGGATATTCCATGCTCACTTTGGTTTATCAAACCACAACCGTCAATTGTCAAAGAGTTTTTTTTAAAGAATTATTATATCAACCCTACGTCTTGTAGATTTCCTCCATCTCTATATACTCATACTGAATGCTTCCGCCGGTGAACGGAAGTTTGATCAATGCCAGATCAATGTGAAGATGTTTCTCATGTACAAGAAACTGAATGTCTCATTCAATAGTGTCATCCGACTTGATTGTTGGTCATTTGCAGTATACAAAGTCTGATTAAGTTCCACCCGTCATTTCAATCCTTATAGAGTTCATTATGAATTTCAATCAAATAACAAAAACTGCCACCACTATTTCAACCTATGATAACATTTTCAACACAATAGAAGTGTAGGTATACAATTATAAAGAAAAAAAGGCTTTCACCATCTAAAAAGAGACCAACAAGAAGTGTCCATACACAAATTGTTGTACATACAGGTGAGTTGCTGTTATTTGGTGTTTAATCATTATTATCGTAGTTTATTAGTGATGGGTACGTGTATATGGAGCATGGAGGGTTTAATGTACAAGTTTATGAGGGGAAAGCAGAGAGAAAGTACTGAGGGGAATGAATGACAGTCTCTTTGACAATAATGGACGTGGATTTCCTTTCAGTAAGAATCCCCGGTGCGTGCTTTAATCTCTTTAATGAATCTTCTCCATTTCCTCTTGTCCTTCATACCCACAACATATCTTTGGTAATACTTGTACCATAATTCATCTTAATAACACAAACATAATTTCATAACAGTAATAATAATGAAGGCGGAGTTAAACATGAGCAAACACTCGTACCAAGTTTCATCTAGAGTTTTTATTATTAGACAATTTATAGCCAAAGATTTTAGCCTCGAAATCGAAAGTCTGGAATTCACGTTGAAGTTGAAGACAAAAGATTTCCCCTGGCATATATTATGAGTTACAATACCTTCTTCTATTTTACACTGGCAATAAACTAATCCTAATAAGACTTTTGACTTCAATGGGTTGAAACAACAGTATAATTCACACAATCTTTCAATATTTCTAAAATAATGGAATTGGTGCGAACTAATGCATTGCCCAGTGGGTCACTCACTACATCATCCCTTGAGCCCTGTCTTTTCAAAAAATGTTTGCATGCCAGCCATGCATTAATTTCCCAGGCTATGCTGATTTCATAAAGTTTTGAAGCTGGGCTTAAACTGAGATCGAACAAGTTTTCTAGTGGGCTATAATAATAATCGAATTGCTCCGTGTTTCCGCTTTGATGTATAGCATATGCGTGTTTGATTGAACTCAGCTAGCCACTGCCAAACACCTCTATTAATAAACTTCAAAAAAGTATTGGCCAAGATGTTGGATTAGAACCCATCTTGATTCATATACTTGGGAAAGAGTTTGAGAAATATCAAAAGGAAAGTCTGAGCTGTATTTTCCCCAGTCTGGTTCAGAAAGTCCGTGCATACGTGCTGAGGGTGCTGCGTACCCTCTTGAACTAATAACAGCTCAAATTGTAGCGTTATAAATCCCATTCAACTCTAAAGTTCTATTTGAAGCGTCTCGTTATTCTTCTCAAGTTTTTCAAACTGATATTTAAAAAAAAATGGATAGTGAGGGCCGTCGAAGGTCTTCAGCCTCTTCAGTGGATAGGGAGAAGCTAACTCGGCTCAGAGAAATGAAGTTGTTCAATCAAGGAGGAGGCTTTGCTTCTAAACTCTTTAGAGGGAAAGCGAATAAAGCTCAAGAGGCAATTATAGTTTTTTCTTGATATTTTTTAAAAACCCATCAGTCCTGAAAAATAACAAAATAATATTAATATTTTATTGTACAAAACGTATACCCAGGGAAAAGTTCCACTCTAACAAATAAAATAACTTCCATTCACTATTCTTAAGAGCCTAACTTCCGAGCACTTCCCCCTTTTTGTCCAGCTCGAGAAAAAACATAAACCTTTGTTCAAATTTCCTTGTACAGTGTGGACATAAATATTTCACATACATTGTGTGATATTAAGTCTAACAAATTGGACTCTGACAGAGACACTTTTGTATCCCTTGCTTTTCCCTGTCAAGATTATCACTGCTACTAATAAACTGCGTAATGCGTAATGTAATTTTGTTATTATATGTATTATTAGTATTTTTAATACTAAGGAAAGGTGTCTAATATTGTTAGAAAGTTAGAAACTGTCCGGAACTCACCCAGGGGTCCATTCTTCTGAATCCAACGAACCTCTTTTGTGTGACTTCCTATTAATAAATTGAAGCCTTAACTGACATGGGATCTTAATGACATTTTTCACCTTTCCCCTGTTACACACACTCTGTACACTCCTGTACATACAGACTCACATATATAGCCGTACGTTTACTGGATTAGACAATGCAGTGTCAAGTAGTCTTGTAAAGAGGGAAGACCGTGTTTTCTTTAATACTTCTTGAGATTTTGAGAACTGACTCCAAAATGTTGACCAGAAAAATGTTCCGTCTAATTAAGCAATTAGATAACAGAGAGAAGGGCAGTGCAGGTGGAGATTCACCAGACACTTGGACTCTATCCGAAGTTGGCGATTTAAATGCTTATGCTAAAAAAATTATTCATAAAAACATAATTAACGTAATACTAAAAAAAATTAATCAACTGTCCGAATTTCAGGGTGCAGCCGCTGCCTTATCCAAAGCCATGTCTAGAAAGAAAGTCGGAGAGCCCCTTTCCTTGCAAATTGAGATTGAAACTGAAACTCAATGGAAGTTTCTTCTTCGACGGGAGGGGCTAATTAGTAAGTGACGATTAAACAGAAAAAAGATGAAGTATTTAGAGCCTAATAAAAATCTATACGGCTTCTGCAGTTGTGGAAGTTTATGCAGGTTGGTCTGGACCTTGTGTGAGTATGGTTAATATTCTGAAAAAAGTGAAAGGAGAAGTGAATGATGACAGACTATTTTTAGCAACTGCTAATTCCGATAATATCCCGGACTTAAGAGTTTTCAAGAATCAGAGTGAACCCGCTTGGATATTTATGGGGGTAAATTACATAGAATTATAATCCCACTAATATGTATTTTTACACTTTCCTCTTCAAGCTCTAACTCTTCGAGGTAAGAAGTTTAAATAATAACACCTTTGATTGAGGGATGAACTGGGTAAATTGCAGGGAGGAAAACCCGTCAAACTTATGCGGGGAGCAAATGCTCCCAAGCTTGTGGCTGCAATTAAGTCTGAGCTGGAGTATGAACTGCTTTGCCTAGACGGGAAAGCGAAGAGACACCTTGTAAGTGCTTGTTCGCATGCAAACCCCTTACCGTTACCAATGTCAGTTCAGTTATTTATAACCACAAAAATTTTGCGTAAAGATCTGCATAACAGACGAGACTGAAAGAAAACAATTGGCCGAAACTGAAGCCATGCGACTTGCCATGGTTGACAAACAAAGCACCCCAACTAAGACTAAAGAAAATAATGAGGTTATAGAAAATGGTAAGATGAAATTGTCTAAACTGAATGGTAAGCCCCATTACAATTCAGCTTTGATCAGATATTTTGTATCAAAATATCTACAGTAGATCAAGATTCAAAACGCAAGACTCCGACGTTATCAACTGAGGAGGAATTTGCCAATGAATCCAAGAGACGAGAGTCAAACGTGCGACTCATGGATGCTTTAGAAAAATACACTGTGATTGCCATTCAAGGCTTTTTATTGGAAACTGGTGCTGTCACTGAAATCAAGGATCACCTAAAACCTGATTTCGAGGTATTAACATATGGAGTCAAGTTTTAATTAAAAAATCCATATACTTACTGATTACTTGCCGTTCCAACAGATAATACAAGAAAGGTATATTTACTTGCAAGAGGATGGTGTAAGGTACTTATTTGGAATTCCATATGAACTACCTGAGGAAGTCGAAGAGATCGATGAACCCCTGGAAGATGTCGGTGAAGGTGAACCTGGGAGTGAAGTCGTTCCTGAAGGGCCGAATGAAAATGAATTAAAAGTACATGAACAACCTGACCGCCCTGAATCAAGAGCTTCGGAGCATCCATCGACAAAAGGCGAAGATAGTAAAATGGAAGCTGGAGATGATGAAAACCCTGATGACCACGAAAATTCTATTGTGGTTGAAGAAACTAAAGTCATAATGATACCAGTTCCACTTCCGGATGAGCTTGTTGGAGATACTTTACTATTTCTTCTCGAAAGCTTGGAAGTCAAGAAGCTGATTGAGCAAGAAAATGTAGAGAAGCCCTTGCTTCACACCGCTGATGATTACATACGTATAAAAGTCGGTCCCGAAGGTTTCCAAGATGCTCGAGACAATGCACCAACATCGTATGTTAAGCCAACTCTGCTTTTTGGGAGAAAGCTTTCAATATTTACAATAGCACTTGAATTTGAAACAGTTTACACGCCCAGTACGGACGAGAAGAGTATGCAGCAGGTGTATGGTGCCCTAGAAAATATGACGACAAGCGATACGTGATGCTAAATTTCTTCCCTAGTTTCGTCACAGAAATGCTCATGCCTCCACCGAAAGAATGTCCTAAGTATATTTTGGCTATTTTCCCTGCACTCTTTGCAAATGAAATCATGGATCATCCGGAGGTCTGTTTGTTCATTTAATCACATACCTAACCAATTTCTTCATGTACAGTGAGGACGAGACCGGTGGCACTGCAACCGCATTTACTTCGATGGACAGCATTAATACTATTGCTTCAGAGAAGCATTAAAATAGAGGACTAGAGCTTGATATGCTTTCAGTAGTTTTGTAGAATATAAAATGCCTCGCTTGAATAATACACGGACAGAGGTATTAATGATTCTAATTGACTTGACTCAAAACTCAATCGACTGGGACAGATTGAGTACAAAATATGGCTTTTACCTGTTGAGATTTAAATAAGACTTATCTCAACAGCGAAGAAAACAACCCAAGTGTATAAAACTTTGTGGTATTTCCCTTTAATTGCATGCTATCTACAGCTTTTAATTCACAAGAAAGACGTCCTCGCCCAAGGAAAAATGACGATTCCTAAGAAAATGGTGGAACGAATGCTAAAATCTCGAGGTTTCGAAGGATCGGATCTAGAAGCACAGAAGAAAACTTTAACGGGGTATGTGCGGACGGATAAACACCTTTAACACAATGAACTTCATACAAAATCTGCAATGATAACGATATATTTTGAGTTTAATTTAATCTATAGGTTTGACATGTTTGCTGTCAGTGTGAACGAAAAGAACTCAGAGCTTTCAGCAACCCTTGCAACCCTCGAGCCTGTCCATATGAGCATTGACAATGAAAATGGCTTAATTGAGACTGCTAAGTTGTTCCCACATTTGAAAATTCTAATTGATGAGGACGATGAGGACGACAGAGGCTTATATCAGCATTTAATTGTTGACAAATTTCTAAGTCGATCGAAACCAACCCTGGACACAATTTTAGACGAGTCCAATTCAATAGTAGACGATCGTAGAAGTTCTGCAAGTTTAACCAACGGTAGTGCTTAAATATCTGTGGTCTCAGCATATTCGTGTCTGAAAACAGTTGAATAAACGTGTTTATTCTAGTTTTAAATTACTGTCATTATTAATACTATTACAATTATTTAAACTAATATTTCAAATAGTTTATATCCTTTGGTTAAGTTACAGTTCTGATTAGTGCAAAAGTCAAAAATGCCATTGAAACTTGTACGTGTCTGTCTTATAATTGGGCAAAAGTTAAGGCACCAGTTATCATCACCAGTAAGTTCATCAGGTCCAGATCAGCATATTCATTAGTAATAAAATGTGCAGGTTTTTAAATTGACTTAACTATATCCAAAAAGCTAAATATACTTCGAAACTATAGAAGTAAAAACTCTCCATTTTCTATTTACCTACTAGTTTTGAATACTTTAAAAACCAACAAGGAAAATGTTCCAACAAATACAGCAAAATTATTTGTAACAAATCAACCGATTCTGAAAAAAAAACTTTCCAACTATCACAGTATAAAAGGGCTTTTTGTCTTCTCTAAATAATATAATGATAATATTATTTTTTTAAATAGCATAATTTACAGCCACTATCAATCTGAAACGTTAAAGCGCATCCGCTTCCCTCTCGATCCCGACAAACTTCAGTTGCTCTGTTGGTCCATATCTGTATCAAATAATTGACCAAAAATGAGTTCATATACTGTGTACATATCGAAAGGCAACAATTAAATTGGTAAGGCTTAGGCTCAGGCATGCAGGTAAATATTAAATCAAAACATAAACGTAACACAATTTGTATTTTAAATCATTGGAGAGTCGTGGGTGTCAGGTGAATTGATGTAGATATAACGAGGTACATTATTTAAAAACAAGTCCAATGGTCCAACAAATGATCTACAATCTCAAGTAAATCGAATAATAAACGACGAAAACGAGGACTAAATACACTAGTAAATGAACCTTTTTTTAGCTGCAGCGATGAACCATTGCTTTTAGAAAAATGTCCCATCAGCAATACACGGGAATCCTATGCGTTGAGCTATCGAGAGCGCTGGAGACAAGATGGTATGAAAGCAATAGATAGTGCATGAGTAAGCATTGCATCCCAAAACAGTTTAAAATTTAAAGATGTTAAACAAGTAAACCGAAAAGCATTGTATTCGATACATTGTCGAATTGAAAATTTACTTATGGGTTTGATAGTATCAAGCACAAACCTGTAATCAAAGAACAGTTCCTCCCCTGGTTGAATTGCCCGTCTCGCAAATATTCCGATTCTGTGGTCTCCATTTACCATCATCACCTTTGCGTAACAATTAGGATGTACTGAGTGATTTGCAAATCGAATTTTGTTGCCTTTACGTGTTGCATCCACAACAAAGTCTGGAATGCAGTACAACTACTTAGCTAAAACCGATATGTCTCCAACCAGATTAAATAAAAGGATGCAATAAGATATATATATTACCGTTGTTCAAGTTAAAGAGAAAGCTGCACATATATTTATCGTACACTTTACCACGTCGATCAGCTTCATCTTGAGTTATGACTTCTCCACAATATTCAGAAATAAATTCGTTTTTCTGGGCAGCTTCTTTGATGAAAATTCCCCAGCCAGCAACATCTGAAGGAGCTAAGAGCAGGTGCTTACCTGTTATGTTTGATAAGTAATTCGATAGATTAAAATTGCACATCAATATTTATTATAGAATCTTTATCTTCAAGAATAAACCAACAACATACTTAGTCCCGTCTGACAGCTTATGTTTTTGCAGTTGACATTTGAAACATCATACTCATGAGCTCCGCACATTTGACACAAGTCGGGGTCGCATTCTCTTACGGCCAAGTAGCATGGACAAGCCTTAGTGTTACACTGAGCTTTGCATCTACATCCTGGGAAACGATTTTGGCCTGTCAAAGACAAATTATACCGTTCAATGAGAACACAATTGCACATGAAGTAAATATATCACAAATTACAGTCGCTGCTGCAAAGACAATATTTCTCGCAAAAGTTCTGGGCCTGAAGGCAAGGGCAGGTCTGATCACACGGTCCAGAGTGGTTGCATGGAGTGTAGTTGTTGATATGATTTGAGGAATGATCTTTTTTAAGTTGAATTTTTCTACAATGCACAGACCATAACCTATTCTTCTTTTTATTTTTGTTTTTCCGTGGAGGAGTGATCTCCTTCTGAGATTCATCAGCTTTTGTATTTGCAGCAGCTTTTTTTGCAAAACAATAAACCTGTAGTAGTCGCATCAATTATCAAATAATTAAAATATTCATTTTCCAAGTTGTAAAATACTTTAAGATAATTGTACACTAGCGTCTTACATCTTTGCATGTCCTACTCATCATTGTTCTTGCTATTAAACAGTAATTACTGCCATATACCTTGTGAACAGCTCGAAACAAACATTCCTCCGCTGTAAAAATAATCCGAGGGATAAATTATTACTGTCAAGTCAAGTCTGAGTAAATAATAAAATCATATTAGGACAAATACTGCATCAAAAAGTACCTGGGGACCATTCTTCAGACGTATCTACTTGGAAATTTTGAAGGAAGTTAGGAGCAGCTGGCAAGGAATCGAGCGAGTGTTGAGCTTCTCCGATAGCTACTTCTGATTTTCTTGTAGTCCCATCATTTGAATCATCTGATGCTTTTCGTTGATTATTGGAAGCTTTTATATTTTTTTCTCCACAAGACGTCTTATCCTTACCATATTTAGACAACTTTGTTGGTATTTCCTTGCACTTCCCACTATCATTACTGTCTTCCGAGGCAGGATCTCCAACATCTTCAACAGATACTTGTTTTCTTAGTTTCTTAACCGGTTTCGATGGTTCTAGATTACATTGTTCGGCAATGGATTCAGCTGCTGCAGCCGCCGCTGCTAAAGCTAGTTCTTTCTTCACCTCTTCCTGCGAAGCATTCCCCCACAAAATAAAGTTTAGATTGTTTAGCTAATGCTTTAAATTACGAGTTACTCAGCACTCAATCGTGGTAGTCGAGGGCTCCTCTGGGATTACTCTTAAACAGAGAAATTTATATAATATTGTCACTCACGATATTGCTGTAGCATTCTGGTCCACAAGCAAGGGCAGTGCGGTACTCTGGAGTTTTTCTTTGAAGCATCTTTGGTCCATGATGATAAGCTTTTAGTCCTAACAGAGGCATGAAAAAGAAAATCTTATAATATTTATCATTTAAATTTTGTTATATGCTAGAAAAATCTTACTGTGGGGAAAACAGTCATATTTGAAACATCTACGACAAAATAATGAGTGAAATGAGTGCATGGTTCGATCTCTTGGTACTGGTTCTGCATAAGGTCCATCAATATTTGGAGTACACTCTGCCGGAAGGGTGCCTGGATCTGATTTATCACGTAATTCCAAATATCTAGCGACCAAAAGAATTAAGTAAGTACCAAGGTAGCTTTTAATTTCAACACCCCTCTAACAAATGATTCATTTATCAGCCAGAAGTACCATGTACTGTACATACCTTTCCCTCAGTTCAGATGCAGTACCCTGAAGTACAAAAACGTCTGCGATTGCACTAAAAATTCTGATTGGAGGGTTTTTGAACCGTTGTGACAACCCAACTACACTGTTTTCTTGCTTACTGTCAATGTCTCCCATTTCGTCCTCAATACTACTCCAATCAGTCCCTGAATCAATGTTTTCTTTCGAACCACGGACAAGATGTTCTGCTTTATCTTTACTTAAGCCCCTATCATCCTCCACTCCGTTGAGCAATACCTTCACAAGGTCCATAAATGAGTCATCGTCGAACTCCGTAATCTCTCTCTCATCTCTCGCATCATGCACCTTCCCATCATAATTTGTAAGTAGCTCTTCAATAAACTGTTCGTCCTTATCCAAAAGTTCTTCTCCCATGTACGGTATATTATGCAGAACCGTCTCATCTTCCACCATCACATTTGCGCTGATAGGGGCCCATGTCAACATAGTCGGGAGTGAGCTGATGTCGTTAATTACTCTTATAGGGACAGCTTGGTTAGTTTTCGGGCAGTCCGGAACCACTATTGAAGCCTTCTTAACAACCGATTCATGAACTGGGGGATCCATGTTCAGCTCCCAAAAAGATTTATGGTCATTTTTCCAGCGTCTGTTCTCCAGTTTCAAACCATCTAAATTGACAAAAGACCCACTGTCATTAATCTTACTTCCAAATAAAGTTACTCTTAACAATATGAATTTCCTTACCACTCATCTTCGTCACATTCAATGTCCATGCTACCTGGGCATTGTCAGAACGCTTTTTACGCCTGCTCTGAACAATCCTGCGGTACTCTAATTTTACTCGTCGATTCCAATCGATATGTGAATCCCCTCCGCTGCCTCCACTAACTGTGACGACCGGGGTCACCATCGAATGTACATTTTTCCCCACGGAATTCGCATTTGCGGCTCTAACGCCTGGAACAGCTGATGATGACCGACTTCTTGGTGATGGCGAGGCTTCTAATGAACTCCGACCTCTTCTTCCCTTTGTTCCTTGAATACTACCCATATCCCCACGGGGAGGGCTTTCTTTGTTCCCACTCTTCCCCTTACCATTTAATAAGTTACTCATCCTACTTCAGGACACAGGACAACAATGCACGTCCAGTTGGTTCTTCCCCTTTCAGTTTGGTAATCCCTACCACATCTACGTATAACAATGCAACAACGACAATTAACAATTCAAGCGTTAGTTCCTTACATACAACTGATTGTCGATGGCAATCTTCCAGTGTCCAGTGATCAGCAAAATATTACTTTCGTCTCGCCTAGTCGTGTACTGCAGAATTCTATCAAATACCGTTCCTTAAAGTTAAAACTGAGAAATGGAAAGTGTCTAATGTCAACTCTAACTAACTTAAAAAGTTGTTAAAGTGAAAAGAGGAACAGAAAGGACTGCTGAGCAGACGTGGTCAACTTATCAATAGCACAACAACAGACCACCGGCTTCTGCCCGCCTAAACATAACTGGGAACCGAGCTGCTGGAAATCAGCATGTAGGCTCTCTCTTCCAGTACAAGTCAATACATTTGTGCTTGCAACTTTTCCACCATCGACTTTCGAAAGTAATCACTTCATTCATATACGATGTAAAGCTTTTGAACATTGTTTCATAAGATTGAGCTGTATCATTTCTCTTGATGTGCCTCAACTAAATACTTGTTCGAATGAAGATTTCATATAAAATATATGGTCATACGATATGTTAAAGTTATTGTTTTTCAGCACCGTAATCGTAAAGGAATCAATCGGAGTCTTTTAAAGGGTACATGGATTTAGAATTAACATCGCTTGTGCATGTACGCAATATGCCAAGTTTGGTTTTGACTAAAATAGGACGAAATGAAGGAATAGATAGAGAAAGAAAGGTTAATCTAAAAGGTTCTAAGACCCCCATTCTAAATTCTTAATGCACAATGTAATATTAATTCTTGTCAGTGAACATCTTCATTGGATTTTGGATGGCCTCGAAAACAAATATAATGTTGGGAAATTATGTACGTGCAGTGTCAGATTAAAATCGTTAGAAAAACCAAACCCAGCACTTTCAACTTCGAGTTACGAGTGTTACGACACGAGTATAGTATATAGTTCTATGGTTACGACACTCTTTAGAAGGCTTGATGTTTTTGAGTGAAGGCTATTCAATAATAAATTTTCTCGTGGTGCTATAGAGTGCTTCTGCTACTGATAATTTTAGCAATCCTCAAAATATTTAAATATGTACATAAATAACATGGTCTGTTAAGAACCTTTGGTAATTCCCTATCTACTTTACAAGGGAGCTAACCACCTATGACCTAGGTCTCACCCCTCTTGCTTTCTCCAAAGACTTAATTGTCTCTCTCAGAGCCAAGAAATTACATTTTCATCAATATTCTACAAGATTATATCATAAGGTTGAAAACGGAATCAGATTTGAAATTCATAAACTAATGTAATACCATTTTCTCCTAATCGGAATTAATCCTGGAGCAGTCTTCTAGTATTTTTAAATCACGAAAGCTTAAGTTACTATTAAAATAATCACAACTGTTTTGAAATTCCTCATAAAGTTCGCATATTAAATTTTTCGCTTTCCCATCTAACTCGACCGACGGAGCATAATAGAGTGGAGGACTAAAATTGCACTTACGAGTAAACGAAGCGGAAATGGGTCTAAAATCGAGCTCATACACATCTAATTGCATATTTAGATACATTTTAAAGCCATTGCTTCCTTCGGCATGGGAATTAATTGCGTCTGATAGCACATAGAGCTGTAATGGTAATCCAGCTCTTAACGAAAGTGTAAATGAGAACATTTGTGAGTATCAATTTCGGAGAAATTCTTCGTGCTCATCTACCATACTTCAAGCACCGTTCATGTTCCACTATTGCTTTTACGAGACTGAGGGGATATGCTGGAGCATTGAAGTATAATGACTGATTACCTTTTCTGGTCATGTAGGAGCTTGGAATTTGTTCAATATAAAATAAACTTTCTCAATATGCAGGGTGAGTTATGAATAACTTTCGACGTTTTATCACTCATAATCTTTGGAAAGTCTAGACGGATTATATTGCTTGGTACCTTAATTTAAAGGTACTGGGCCAACTATTCAACTAAAACATGTCATATTAGCAATGAAGAGATTTTTTGCTGGATATGAGAAAAATAGTTGCCACATTCCAGAATCAGAAACTTGGAAGGTAGTGCATTATTTCAGCTTCATTTTTCTATGTTTTAAAGTCAAATCATTCATGAGTTTATTACTAATAGAAAATTCCTTTCCATTTCCATCTTTAGCGCGTTCACCAGGGCTTATATGTTTACTACGTCCTTCCAACTTCCAACTAAGTAACTTAGAAAGACGCCAAATTGGACTGACCGAAAAAGGAAAAGTTTGGACATTGCCATTGGCTGTATGGGAGTAAGTGATGGAGGACCCGTGGGGGTCAATTGGCCGTAGGTCGATTCTTTAAATATTTACCCTGGGCTCTCAATTTTACGCATGGTTCCTTTATGCCAATTGTGTGCATTTATATAATGGAGACTTATGGTCATATTAGTAATGATTTTAAAAACCTTGAACTTTAAACAAGTCCTGTTTGATGCCAAAATTTCGAGATAGTCCTCTGGCAGAATAGAATACATCTTTATCGTTAGGTACATATACTTGTCAAGATAATCCTAAATGTAGGTAGTAATCTTTTTATGAAGAACCCAGGGAAGAAATGACTTTTTCAGTATCAAAAAATTTGCACTAAACATACTTATAGAATTTGTACATTGCCTGGGGTTAAATTTATTATACTGACATTGGAATGCACCTAGTAAATATCAGCAGGGGCCGGATGTCATTCCGCTTCACTTTGGATCCCTCTAGACGTTTATTGCCTAAGACATAATGCGAATGTAGAGCCAAGGGATACGAGATTGGCAAATGCTTCAGAGCTAAGTATACTCAAATTGAGTTTCGTGGCTTTTTGGGTTGCTTTCGTATGGTGACCTGTGAATTTGTGAATATCTAAATAAGAAATGAAGATAAACCGGGATCCAGGATTCGAGTCTGGGAGGCTTTTCTAATATTACGATTCCTCTCTTCCTTCGTGTCTCTCTTGGATTTGAAATTACACAGGGTACAATATATAAGCTTAGGCTAAAATGTTAGTGAGTGATATTTTTTTTATCTACCCCGTCGTTTCGTATGGCTCCATCCGCATCCTGAGGAGGTATGTATTATATATAGTAGTTAGATGAAGCTGTCGAGTAGCGATCCGTATTCCCGATCATCATGTCTACATATTTGAGAGGTTCTAACATTGGGAAAAAAGAGAGGTGAAATTTCCCCTTTTCAATAAAGGTATTTGAGGCGTGAAAACTTTATCACGTTTGCTCAAAACTGTGAGAACGTGGTTACCAACTGTTCTGGAACGTACGAGTGGTTGTAGCGAAAGTTCCAGCCTTAACATAACGCTCCGAAAAGTTAAAGAACCCTCTAACCCCATGCTATTTTTGAATAATAACTGAAACTTCCATCTCCAAACGCGACTTTAAATCTCTCTCTTTTGTCTTCATGTAAATAAATAAAAGGAATGGAAGGAACGAGGAGGAATACCAAAAGACTTCAAAGATCATAAGTGGATTATCATTGTAGCCCATGCTCTACTGGGAAATGGGCTGGATTGGATTGTGTACATAAGTCGCAGTTCGGCATGGGTGCTCGTGTCATTCTATTCATAAACGGGGGGTAATTAATGGAAATCTAATTAAAGGCAATTAAAAAGGCACACTCCATCCTTCCTAAACTCATTTCTCCCGTGGATAATATTTTCTTCACCCTCGTCCCTCTGTCTGCATCTTACATAACATCTATCTCCATTATAATTACATTGAATTGAATTGAAAACACTGGCACGTTTCATGTTTGCAAGACGAGCTACAACTCTAGAGTCAAGAGTCTCTTTGGGCCTTACGGAGGACGAGCCAGGGAGCTTCTTAGTTCAAGAGTTCATGCAGGCATTCCCCATTTAGAGTTGTCCTTGTTGCATTTAAAGAGTTTCTAAACTCGAGTGTCATTTGATTTGACAGTTGGTCTTGTTGTTCTTGGGAAATGACATGGGAGTCCCATTTATTCCTTTCCTCCTCGAGTCAAGTCAAAATTGATCAAAATATGCTATTTTCCGGCCTGACTCGCTTCCCATGAGATAAGGGTGGATAAGAGCTAGGCATATTGCATTATATGGAGCGGTGGAGCATTAGTCCTATGGAGCCTTGTAAAGAACCAGAGGAGAGAAAGAAGGTGACGGGCGGGATAAAGTACATCTACCATCTTGTATATATGTACACAAGTTTAAGAAGTGTGTCTGCCACAAAGTGCAACGGTCTGTCGGATGAAATTTCCACTTGCTTGACTCCGGGGTTTAGTAAGCCTTGGAAAAGATAGAATATTGAACATGATACACGGGAGATAGATAGGCGATAGGGACACAATTTAAATGTCTTCTCTTCTTTAAGAGAAGTAGAGCCATTAAGGGCGTCTAAACTGTAAGGACCGGAGGGAGTTCTTGTACCCTCTGTAAGCAGCTTACTATCTATAAGAGCAGTGTGCGTCCTACACTATACGTGTGTGCACTGTCTCTGTGGTGGATGTCTTGTATTATTTTGAGAGTTGAGTGTGTAGAAAATGTATCATCATCTTATGAGGAGAATTGAGACAAGAATTAAAGGATTATTTTTCCTCTTCCTATCCTCAGGGACTATGGGCGTCTTAAGGCTTATCCTCCAGAAACTGATAAGACTGAGGAAGTCATTAACATTAACAAGGCGAGTAAACTTCTTCGACATTCTATAGATACGTGGAGGTTTGGATCGTTTATGTGACTTAAGTAGCAGTCCTTTAGCAAATGCACATCTCCCATACCGCTGGAGAAATGTGCCTTTTAGCTGGTGGATTTTTTAGAAAGGAAAGCCACGAGGGAGAAAGGCAATCCGGAATTTTGGATGAAGAATCTCCTTGGAATGGCTTAAGAGGAGAAATCTCGACTGCTAATTGTCCACCTGTCTCCCTAACGATCTCATCAATTATAAGGCAACCAAAGGGCAGGGCAGAGAGGATTGGAAGATACCTGCCTGCCACTACAAGTCTGCTTACTGAAATTGACCACGTACATATGTAATCTGGCTAGAATCCTTAGTACACAGATTCTCGGAATGACACAACAACCTGGGATTCAACGAGATCGACATGTAGCTCATGCAATAATTATAGCAGATCTTTGAGCTCTAATGATCTCTGCTAGAAACACGAAAGGTCTTATCCCAAATCCGTTTGGAATTCAAAGAAAGAAGTAGATATTATCCATCCATTCATCCTCCTACTCTTCTAATTCAAGTATCAGAAATACTTAGGAGAAGAAGACGAGGGAAGCATTTGGAGCCGTCCCAATGTCGTCCAGACAGAGTGCTGGACAATAATTATTTCTACGGACACTCGAACATGGAATCTTAAATCGGACGGGAGCGGTGTAAGGACAGTAAGGGTATTTATGGGCATAGTGTCATAAGTAAGTAATGGATTGACCTACTAAAAGCCTTTCAGCTCGGAAACAAATTGAATTTTGAGACCCTCTGGCTTGACTTGGTTACAACATAAAAATGAATCTTGTCATTTTCCTCTCTTGTCTATGTTCAACTAAGAATTGAAAAGACTTTCCAGTAGCTGACCAGAGATTTTGTATCCCTTCATCCAATGTCTTTGAGTTGAGGATCGAAATACGTCCAGTTCTAACCACTCGCCCTGGACTTGAGAATTTTTTTTCGATTTGTCCTCCAGATTCATAATAGATGTTGATGTACTTCTTATGTTCAATGGATAGAGTAACCCCGTCATGTATTAGCCCTTCTGCTGCCTGGATATTGATTAAAGATCCAACATCAAAGAAAGAGTAATCCTTCTCAATAAAAGAGAATTTCCCTTCCGCCTTTGCTTCCCAAGAACACAACATATTGGTCATTCTCACGATGGCAACCAATAGGAGAGTGTCACTTGGCATGAGAGATCATGAATCATTCTCATGTTCTTTTGGGACACTGGACACTACTCTCAAGGAATTAGGAAGAGGCTTGTGTAATTAGTTTAGATTTACCACATTGCTTAGTTATTCTCCGGTTCCTCTTTTAGTTCACAAACCCTGTGGCTTTTTTACAATGCCTTTACAATGGAATGTTGGATGCAATTAGTACCTCGTACAGAAAAGCTACACATTTCTACAAAACGCCCTTTAAGTTCGTTTGTTAAATTTGAAATAAAGTTGACCCAAACCTAACATATTAAGAATAACAATAAATATGTTTAAAAACTTCTTTAAACCTCCTACGGTCAATCGACTCCCCAAAGGTTCACCCTATCACCTGAAATAGCATATCTTTAAACTTAACCCTTCGAATCAGTCAATAAAAACCCTGTGTACCAAATTTGTTTACTCTGTCTCTATATCGAACTTGTCTTGAGTTATGTATGACAGACAGCGTCAATCATACCAGCCTTAACGAACGGGCTAAAAATTGAAAGTTTTTCTCAGTTCATGACCAGAATTTTTCTTGGTATTAATTCCGGCTTTAAAAAAATCTATAAAACTTGGATTATTTGCGAGCCTAGAACTGTTTGAATTATAAATAACAGTGAAAACTAACTATATAGACTCATTAAAGGTTGAAAAGCTTTGTATTTTTTTAAGCATGGGTATAATCTAGCAAGTTTAGTGGAGCATAAAGTATAAGAAATCGATAAATGATATTAGGCTGTCGCTCTCCATTGTCCTGCCCAAGGGTGAGTGACATATCATTTTTTGAGATCTTATTGGGATAGGCATATGGATAACTTTCTCTTCCCTTGTAGAAAAAGAAGCCTCTGTACTCCACTTTAGTTCACCTGGAATGAGCCCTGCACGAAACCCTTTATGCTCAAATCCAGAGAAATAGAAGGGAGCCTGTAGAATTGAATATAAAAATAAGTTATTATTTCATTTATTTTTTATGGCTCCCTTTTATGCTCTTTTTAGACAGTCGTAAAACTTGGAGATAAATCTGAAGCAGATTTCCAACCCCTGTCACTCTTTTCTCTACTTGACGTGCCATTTGTGACTCCTGAGCCGGTAGTAAAAATATACAGGAAAAAAGTCCAAATGCTACCCAAACTTTAGCCATGGTCTTTGACACGTTTTACCTTTACCTAAAATATAATATGCTCGTAAAGGGAAGGAAGGTTGGTTAGAAACCGTGAAATACAATAGGAATGGTAGGCTAAAATTAGGGTACCAAATACCAATACTATTGCTCAGAGTCATACGCCAAAGAAGTTAGGGTTAGATTAGGGACTACAGGTGTGACCTTTAATCTTCACAGTCATCTATTTTTGTTAAGAACTTTCTGCAGTTTATAATGAATGTGTACTTTTTAATAAGCCGCATTCTAATAAGTGAGAGATAATAAAAGGAGACTTCAACAAGGCGTCCCTGGTCAGTTGGCAGTTGGAAAGCCAAACTTGAATTCGACAAACGAAGAGAACATTTAAAAAGTTGAACTACGGAAAGTTTTAAAAGTCGCATTTCCTTAAGATCGGTGGTAATATGGGTAGAAAAAGTCTTCTTTTAGTTTGGGCCACATTAGTTTGCGGACGTGTGCTAGTCCATGGTAAACCTCAAGTTTTCCGACCATCAAGTCCCTCCGCACCGGTACAACAACGTTCATCTCCAGACGTACCAGAACCTCCAGCATTTCCTACCACAGTTGGGTAAAGAAAATATCCGTCTTTAGTTCCAAATTTTAGACCCCGAATCAAGTTGCAGATTAGAGAAAATTGCTTTTAATTCAATTAATAACTTGTTATCTACAGGTTATGAAACTTTGTAGAAAACTTTAACAGGTTGCGTAAATGAAAAATTCTAACTATTTGATTCCTCGATATTCCAGACACACGAAAGGGTTTGAAGTTTCCCATGGCTATTCCATTAACGCAGCGGCTAATACGGATGGCGAGCCGTATTCTTCAGGTTGGGCATATCTTGGCGGCAGGGCTGGACCTGGACCAACTTTTTTGAAGGATACTACTGGCTTCCTTGTAAGTTTCATTCATTTACAAATGCTCGGAGGTTACGCAAGATAAGACGGATGTGGTGACCGAGTGGGGGTCAATTTATCTTTTTGAGGTGACAGGGTAGAGTGAGAATCCTGGTTTGGGATCTCTCATGTCATTTGAGCATTTGACAGATTTTTATAGAGTAAGATTGATCCGTTGTACTGGTTTCTATGTGGAATGCTTATGTTTGTCTTCTTCATATACTAGGGCTCTGACTTGTGGTCAGGAAAGACGATTGACTTAGCCTCCACTGCCTTGTACGTTAGTGCTGGGGTCATAACACTAGGGTCACTTTACTCCCTCGCCAGCCCGTTGCTGTTCGGAACTACCAAAAAGGCCATAAAAGATGTGGGAGATTCATCCTCTAAAGGCAGCAAGGATAAAGAGGATCCAACGACTGAGAAGGTTTCCCAGATTTCCCGTCGGCGGCGAGATATCCATATTAACCAGGTATGGAAATCTAAAAGCTATTTACTCTTACATAAATGGGAAAGTATTAAAAACTTTTAAAAGCTTTGGGATGTAATCTCAAAGTCTCGAGGGACCCAGACTATGGAAAGTGATTTAATTTTCTGTGTTTATTATCACTAAAACCTTGCATTCAATTTGAGAAGATTATTTTGACTTGGACAAGTAATCTAGTCAGCATAGCGGGTTTGTTATTCTCTCAAGCCTTTTGTAAATGAATGTTCTTGTGGTTCTTAGTTATGGGAAAGAATATTATTTAATTTGCATATTTCTCACTTTTATAAGACTACTGTCCAACTTAACTAAGGATATAGACGAACGTAGTTGAGAGAAAGTTTTTTTCAGATACAATTGGGACAGAAGAGACTCGTACACTCTAAATACATTTTACATGGACAGGACTTTATAAATGAGGCATAAAATGTATTTAAGAGAATTGAAATATATTAGTTATGAAGAATTATTTAGGAGGAAGTAGAAGGGAACTATATACTTGCTGATGAGAATTGAAGAGGATCTCTGATTTAATTATATTTTATATGAAAATCGGATACTTTGGCCAGGTTTTGATGGAAAACTTTTCTCATTATTTCTGAGCAGGCTGACGCTGATCTGACTCGTCTTGCCTCTATCGTCCTTAATGCCATAGCATCGGGAGAATGTCTTCAGAAAACCATATGTCAAATTGGAACTCAGGTTGGAGAGTCTCCAAAGGGCCGTCTGGCCTTCAGTCTATTCGACACCTTGCTACCCCCATCCGTCCATGGGAATCAGTATTTCGTCACCATGAAGAAGTCCCTCAAGGGTGAGGCTCAGTGCGAAAGATTTAACTGTAAACATAGTTTTTAGCTCAGTCTCTTGCTTCTCTTAACTTATTGTGAACGTATGGTGCTTCTATAATTTATATTCACGAGAAGATGGAAAATAAAACCCGTTTTGTTTACTTCCCTCTGTGTACATACTAGGCATTTGAATGTTTGCTTCTGTAATTTGGCAAATACCCAACCGCTTATACAATAACATGCATAAGCCAAAAGAGTTTTGTAGTCCACAGCCCAAGGTCTCACCTGTATCGTTTGAAACGAACTCTAAAATAGGATTCAGAAGGAATGTATTCTCCAATTTCCTCCAAGTTCTCGTTAGATTAGCTCAGATCATCTGGGAACTAGTGTAACGAACAGGTTGTGTAAATTTAAATTCTTCATGCCTGAGGGAGCTCTTTTTGCAACACGATCCCCTCTCCTCAAGGAAGCCCTTTATTCTTGCCGATTCAGCTGAAAAGATTTCCTGATGGGTTCTTTACCTACAAGTCCATATTACAAAGGAATGAGAACGTGCTTTCTGTAAACATGTATGCATAATCTGGGGCTCAGGATACCCTTAGAGTTCTGTGACACTCGCACACAAGCCTCCTGGATTCTTTTGTACTTCTGCAATTACTCACCTTGGGTACGTACTATAAAGTGTCCGACTAATCTAAGCAGAATACCCGGATGTATTACAAATACTTAATGAAGTAGAATTCCCATGTGAAAAAGATTATTTAGTTATTGAGACAGACTGTGTTTTAGAACGTGACATCCCTCTATCAAATTTACTTGTGTTGTCCTGAATGCAAATTTAAAAGATCCAAGAATTGTTTTGATACCAAACTTGTGTGCGGAACCGATTTATTTTCCTCTCAATATTGCATGTAATTACTTGTATTACTGAACAGCTTAAAGAAGGTCGGGTTTAGTTTTAATCCATTGATTCACTCAGTCGCCATATTGCCTCATCGAAATGAACTGGGATTTTCAGAAATAACGTCATTAAAGCCTAGGCACGACCAGAAAGTTCCTCCAACAGAGATTATAATAATGTAGCGCCCCACAAATATTGTTAGATAGCCTAGTCGGTCTAGTTTTTAACGAAGCCGACCAGTTTTCAGGTTCAAAATGAGTCTGAATTTTAGTCTCAAATTCTCAATCCCTGTCATGAGGGTTTTATTATGGCGTCGAACAAAGCTTTGTCCAGAATACATTTTATGTTAAATTTGAATACTTAAGCTTGAATACTTGAACTGCAAACAGATAAGTAAAACTTTGTATTTCAAACGCTTATAATTAGCGAAAACTTTTGAGTCCAGATCCGATTTCGATTTCTCTGTGACGCTCAGGAACTCTCTTTGAGAACGATGAGAACCCCCTTCATTCCTGCGAATACAACAACTACAAAAATTTGCATTTAAAGTTATTCACACATACATTTATTTTACATATATATTGGGATTGCTATTTATTTATTTATTATTACAATGTGATACCCGCTGTAAGTGTACATGGCGTTTGTTACATCACAAGGGGAAGTGCATCAATTGAGACACTTTTTAAAATTATTTAGAACCGGATAAAAATACCAAAATAGGACCGTATTGCTATTTTTCTCATTTAATAGATTTTCTGACGTCTGATGAAATCATGAAATCAGATTCCTAGTAATCGTTACGATAACGAATGTATTTTTCGTCTGTAACACAACGAATGGGGGAAACGCAACACAATTTTCTAGAATTATTATCATATAAAAAAATCCAGTAGCCCAAATAATGATAAGCCTATTATCAAATGTCCTTACCAGATATGCGACAATATTTGATAATTTTAAAAGTTGAGCAAGGCTTAAACGCAATTCCCTTTTGTGATTCTTTCCAAATATTTAGAAAAACCCTTTGAGATGCCGCAAAAATACCCGGAAATCACAGCGTTACTGTGCTTAATTGTTGTCTCAGGGTGTAGAAACGATGGATGTGGTGTGGAGTTCGGGTTACGAGCCTGTTTGATAATCATTTGGAAGCTGATTATATTTTATAGCCTTCTCCAGGTCTCTTCTCCAGGTACATATATTATGTGTGTGTATGTGAAGGAGATCGATATCTATCAAAGCCAAGAGGAACGGTTCAATTAATTTGAGTCCGTCTTACCTCTCTTATCTTCTTCATAGATACTCACAGATGCTTTCACTCCTCCCAGTACGGAGTCTGTCTTCGTCCATTCTCTATATAATAGACCATATATAGTCTACCTATTTGCCAAGTCAGAGGGCCCAATTCCGTGTTCCACAGTGTAATAATACATCTCTGTTCTTTCATATAGAAAAGGATTGAAGACGACCATTCATCGTGACTGACTTCTTGGTCGGAGGGCCTCTGTTCTCTCAATCTACCTCAATGTGCAAGAACCTCAGCTCACTTACCCACCAATATACCAATGCCAACTCAACGAGTACGGTAACCGTTCTAGAGTCAATGGTGGTAGGTGTATATTAGATTACACAATCTGCAATGGACTCCTTCACATCTCTTTTCTTCTCTAATCCTTTTCCATTGTGTCCTCTACAACTAACTCCACAGTCTGGGAATGACAACTTCCAAATTCACTCTCATTCTAGTCAAGGGTCAATTACTACGTGATATCTCTTATATGCATTAGGATTTTGAATCAGAGTTTATCATTTACAAGGAACAAAAAAATCCATGGGTGAATAGAGAAATAAAATCAATTCTTTGATGGAATAGGCGAGATAGTCAGGCTCCAGAGATTTCACGAGAATATCCTTCACTTGATGAATATATGGCAAGAAGTGCAATCTAAGGAATTCGTTTAATATGCTAGTAAATCCAGAAAACATATCTTACACTCGACTTCTAACTAGATTTAAAATATAAAAACCAAACCAATTTCATAGTACCTAAACAAGTCATCATAAATTGGATGGTGGTGGTGGCATGTACTCAAGAAAATATTCTAGACTCTTACATTCCAATGAGATTTTAGATGGAGACTAAAGAATGGCGTGGCTTTGCCGTTCCATAGTTCCATCCTGTGGCTGGGAAGAAGGGATTTTTTTGGCAAGAGATTGATAGCCCCAAGTCTTTAGTAGATAACATTACTAGGAGATATATAAATATATTTATCTTCTGTTCATACCTGATGCATCCATCTTCCCGTGGGATGTTTGTGAGAAAAATAATATAAATACACAATCTTTGAAGATTAATTTCCTCAAGACATTTCCCACAGAGTACGCCTGGACTTAACACCTTGTTAGAAATTTAGAAATGGTAGCGTGGCGTTACTGTGGGACGTGCGGGTTTTTACTGGATGAACTGGGTGGCTGGCGGGATTTCAATGAGGTGATAAATAAGTTAGCTAAGGTATCTATTTCGAATCTAGGAGGAAGATTCCACCATCCCCGCAAAAGTTTGTCGGTAGTAGTAGAAAGAGCAAGAGAATTCATTTAATTTAGAGAAGGTATAGAGGGAATGATTCGTCCATTAATTTAATAATGGGGAATTTGTTATTGAATTGGAAATTATTTCACCCGAACTTTTTAAAGAGGCTGACTGAGCAGTAGGAAAATGAAGTTTAGGACAAGATAAGGCAGCTCGGTCTATCTATTCAATTTTAGGTACGTATATATATTCTCCACTAGCCTAAAATGTGAAGGATGGCCTGCTCCTGTCTGGTAGTGAAAGTTCTTAGCGGTTGTGCCGAACGTCTAATTCACCGATTTCTGCTTTGACAAGCGGAAAGAGCTATTAAAGTAATAATTTCTTGGGGAATTCCAAGACCAAGTTACACTCGAGACTTTCCCAGTGGTATACACAGCCAGTGCTTCACAATCGTCATAGTTGACAAACTCTCCAAGGAGGGAGGGGGAGAAAGCTATTGTGAAATTCTTATTTTGTACATTCGGCAGATCGTTCCAACAAAATGATCAAAATGTTTTGGATTTTAGTTGGCAATTATAGTTTTATTTGGGTGGAGAGATGATGAGCAAATAAGATAAGTTCTCCGATGTGGACCACGAACTTTCCAACCTAACCTGTATTGATTAAATGTCTGGATTTGGCTTTTCAAAAACTCATCATTAACAACACAATAGCTATCAACCTCCCTAGTCTTTTCAACCTTATCTGTTTTCAAAAAAGGATACCAGGGATAATAATGGCCTTCATTATTTTAAGGAAGGTGGTAAATTGGTTGCTCATCTAATTACAATTTTCTGCTCATAATTAAATCTACACGGATCCAAAACCCAAGAAGTTGATTACCCAACTTTAGTTTCAATCTGATTTTAACAAAGTCATTTCATATTGTTCTGGATATGCTGTAGCTTGTAGGTAAAGCTGCAAAAGCTGTGTTAAAAATAAAAAGTACGAAAATTTTATTATTTATTATCTCTAGCCTTTCTTTCTTGGTATTCATGAGATCATCTCGCTCAAATATTGTATAATTAGGAAACGAGAGGGGAGGAAATCATTTTTACGAGCCAACCATCCTTCCTTACCAACTTTCTATTGCGTTTGCTTACCATCGTTTTAAAATTCCATTTGCTGGATAGACATGCTCTAGAACAGTTTCCCTACCGATGGCCAATTATGTAGAACTTAATAGTTTTTGTTGTCAAATTTAAACAAAGGAAGACTGCTGAATTACATTTTCCTCTAAAGTTTGAAATACACCCCTTGGGATAAGGAAATGCCCCTACTTACCTTACAGACTACAGAGTCATAACTCGCAACCTCGTAGACGTTATTCAAATTCCAATCTCCAGCATTTGCGTACAAGTTGATCCACTGTAGGCAGTCCTTCATCCTCCAAATTTTGAGATATAAACTTATATACTAAGTCTTAATCTGATTCATAGACATTGGCTGACCCATTATGGATCACAGAGGATGGGGAAAGTAAAAGATTTAAAACTCTCGGAACTCTCCCCTCAGAAAGTGACCGACGCGGGTTTAGTTTAGCTATCCTCGCCAATCACTCGTCACCTCCTTCAATTTCTGTAGCCCAGTTTATTTCCACCAGAGCCTTATTCGTCATTACGGAAAGATTGAATCAATAAGGAGAAGGACGAGGGCTAGTGTTCTGATTTGGGAAGAAGTGAGCCTGGAAAGCAATGGTAATCGGAGACTGGATGATAATGATGCTGTGCTGTGGCGAGGGGGTGATTGAGTGCCCTGGGGAGATGCTAGACCACTTACTTTATCAAAGAAGTCTCCAGGAGGTCGGTAGAGATAGCCTTTAAATTCTAGAGTAACAAATGATTCTAGCGAATATCGAATGGGGAATCAATTTTCTACCTGAAGCTTCGCGTTACTTCTAACTAGGTGAAAGTGTATATGTGTAGTTGCAAAAGATTGGACCCTGGTAGACAATTATGGTATGTACTCAGGCAACGGGAGAGGATTTTGACTGCAGAGGCTTCGCCGTATTTGCCAATCATTGTAAAGGTAAGAGTGCCATGGATGGGGTCCTGAATGATGTATGGTGGATGGTGATGGGGAGTCCTAATGAATCTTTATGGAAGTCACTTCCGCCAGATAAGGTTTTCCCAGCAGCATCCATCCAATCCATCTATCTCTCTCTGACTTCTCTAGTATCCAGTCTACCTCCATATCCATGTTTGGAGTAAACAGTCCACTACCCTGATACCCGCTTTATTCCCAGCCCGTCCACCCAGATTTAGATTACAATCCTCTCCATCCATCCTTTCTTGATTGAAATTATTTAGGCTTACTACTCTCCTACTGACCTGAATAATATTATGCTTCAGCTAAAATTTTAATGTGTACCCAAGTCTTTCAAGTCTTTGATATGGGACTGTAAGTAGCACAAGGCAAAACTAAATAAGTTTAAGCAGGTTTAATTTAAACGTTGGACACAGGCGTATTTTCATATCCATTTTCTAGGTCAAAGGTTTGAAGCTTGAGAAATTAATTGAACTTAAATCCCAATTTCGTAACTTACTTGTCAGGTTTAAGACAGAGAGCAATTTAAAGAATGTCAGTCAAAATTGGATAGAATAATTTGATTCTTTTCATTCATCTTACAATGTTCCCTCTTTGCCCCATTTTGGAAAGGAAAGAAGGTATTGAAACAAATTGAAAGTGTCGACGAGGGGTATGGGCCTTTTCTTCTTGTACATATTATGAGATTTCGAAATGGCGAAACTAATCTCACAATGAAGGCATACACAACTAGGTCGGGGAGTGAAGGGTATGAAAGGCAGCCTCGGTTTGTAGCTCGTAGCCGGCTTCTTGTACAGAACTTTGGGATCTGGGGAATCGTTTTTATATAAAATACGGGTTAGCATTGAACATTGCAATTTGGGAAAAAGCAAAGACTTCTGACTCGATTCGCTGAATTTGAATTTGGATTCCGCCTGTAATCATTTTGATATGAGAGATTCTTACGGTTCAGTTCCCCCTGGTATGTGAATGTGATGTGACTCTGTTCCATGCTCTTCGATGTGAACGGAGAAAGCAGACCTTTGCAAGACCAGGTGAAATTGATCCTATCTCTATTCGTTCTGAGGAGTCTCTAAATCGGCTACCGGCTCCACTGACAGAAATACAACACGTTCCCAAAGACATCCTCACAAATCTTGAATCCTCTTATCATGAATGCCAGGTCGAACGAACCAAAATATCTTCTCCCATAATCATGCAGAAGCGTATAGATCTGTGTACATTCATTAGGGTAAACTCTTTCAAAATTTCTACATCTCTCTAGGGGAAAATAATAGAGATTCCCATACTATGTATGTCATGCTTTGTGAACACGGTGTGGACACATGCGCTTATTTGTCTTAATTACTTACGCTTTAGTCCAGTACTTGTCAATCAGCGGAATTCAGGGGGACATTTTGTCAGATAAATCGTTTGTGCAAGGGAAAAGTTTAGTTTTGTATCCTTGGACTTCTATCTACATAAATGTTCTTGATATGTGATGACAAATGGAAATAAAATCGAGATTGAATTGTTTGTATATGTATCCTAACCTGAATAAATAAAGGAAGAGCAAATATCCCAATTTACAATAGTTTTCCAAGTATTTAGAAACTATTATTTCCCTTCCTGAAAACTCAGTGACACAAATTCACATGCATGGACTATCTTTTAGACTTTCTAAGAGCAGTTTAGTTGACAAGATGAGGGGACTCACTAATAAGATCGAGAAAGATCCCTAAAACTTTTACATGTAACACGGAAATGAAATGAAACCTGGAGTTGGTTCAGAGGAGGCCAAGATCAAAAGGACGAGGAGCCACATCCCATAATATATATTTATTTCGAATTACCTGATACGACCCTATCTGTTTGTGAACGTCCCACTCCTCATCCTTTTCCATTTTCTTGGGTGAAAGCACATTGAGCTCGTACATACATTAAAGGAGAACCTACCTGAATTGGAAGGTGCAAAAGAACCCCTGTCATCCTCATCCTTTGGAAAGTTGTGCGTAAAGCATAACAGAATGTAGAGAGCATAATATGGAAGCACAGAGCTTCATTTATATCTGTAGGCTTTGAATTGAGGACGGGAGCTTTAGAGAGCTCCTCAGTCTGCCAATTTCAGACCGAGAAGATATTATTTTTATCCACTATAAAGTACAAGTCGCATTGGAGTAAAACGCCGCTGTATTTATGGCTTGAAAAAAGTTGCATAAATAAAAAATCAGGTTAGCATAAACGGGTAGTGAGTAGGATGATCAAGATAACTCTGCACCCGCGTCATGGTTATATGGATAGAGAGTATTGAGGAGAGAGGGAAACAGCTTCTGCCCGATATTATAGCCACCAGGAGCAACAAAAGAAGTAAAATGAAATTATACAAATCTTTTTAAAGGTAAGAAACTTAGATAGTTTCCCCTTTAACAATACAATACACAATCTGTCCGTGGAACTTTTAGTTTTGGTACAGGGTGGAATAGAATCTATTTCAAACTTGTTGGGAATTGTTATATTTTTTGGATTTTATCAAGAGCAGAGAAGCGTTTGAAACGCCAGGGCATCTGATATGGGTTTAAAATAAAAAATGTTTCAAACAGAATGCCATTTTCTATTTTTTTAAAAACATCAAAGAAAACAAAATCCTAGAAATTTACTTTCTCTACTTGTCAGTATAAACACTCGCACACCATCTACAAAGCAATAGCGCCCAATTAATGAATGAATAAACTAATTCCTGCTAAAACAAATTCAAAGGCTTAATAGAATACCTGAAAGACCCTCCAAATGTTAATTCTACACTCGTATCTACATCCATGACTGAAACCCTACCCTGTACACGACTGAAGGCAAGTCCAGAAGCCTAAAGTTTAGTTTACTAGGATATGAAGAAAATAGTTAGCTGTTAGATCAAGCTCTTACTCGTATCTTGTATCTCTCTCTCTCTTCTCTGTGTTCGAAACAGAGCATATCTGTACGAGAAAGATAGAGAGAAGGAGATAGAGAGAGATAACTTTTTTGTATTACCCAAGGGAATGAGTTCACAAATAAACAGAAACAGCGGCTTAGCTTTTGACCCTCTCCTTTGTAGCTTCGTAGATAGTGAATGCGTGTAGAGGAGGGAGTATATGGAACAAATCTCATCTCACAGCCTTGTGCCCTCTAACTACATTCCAACATCATTGGGCTCAAGTACATTGAGCCACACTGGCACACGGAGAGAGAAAGGAACGGATTTCCCAAACTCGGTGGTTCCATCCCTCACGTCTTGTCCTTTGGAAGACCGTTTCTGTATTCTGGAGACTTTGGACTTTCTCCAGAGTTGCTTTCCAGATCTTCAAGCATCATTAAAACATGGTGTATTTAGATTTCCTTAATTATCCAATCCAGAAGTATTTAGGACTTTCCCCGCTTTTAATTAATCTAACATGTTAATTTGAATTCAGATTTATTCCGTATGTCTGACATTTTAGGACTTTTAATGCAAACTAAGGGCTTCTGTCCCTCCCAGAGAGTCTTATTTCATTAACTTTAACATCACCCCTTTTGGATTTAGGATTGAGATTTGAGCTGAGTGAGGATTTTTATGGGATATGAATTGAGAATAAAAGCGTAAAAGAGCTCTTTCCACCAGAGTGGGATTTAATTGCGATGGAAAAGTGGAGAAAAATATCCTGAATCATTCATAAACAATTACAGAGATATGGAGGATGATTGCACTGACCTCGCAAAAAATAATTGGAAAGAGGTTGCTAGTCATAAATCTAGGCAAAAGTATTGATCCATTCGTATACAGTAGGGAGATATTCGTCTTTGATTATGATTTTTAATACTCTTTGAATGGTGAATCAAATGGCTTCAATTTTAATAAAATATAAGACGAGACCTTAATCTAAATTTTAGAATCAATAGAAAGATAATAAAGTTGAAATAAGTAGAGGAAATTGAATTAAATCGTGTATAGTGGGTTTTGTTGTATGGACGAGAGAGTAGGGGAAAATTTGTGGGTGTCCAATGTCAATAAATAAAAGAATACTTATCCGAAGGTTTTCTGGGTCGAGGAATTAATGTTTAATGAACAGAACTCGCCACGAGGCTCAACACACACAGATTCTTTATTGTCTTTGCTTTTTGTTTCTTCGTTCAGCTTATAATTTCTCTAATATTTAAGAAAGCGAGGAGAACACGTTATGAGGTCACCGTCTCTGAACCAGAGATGCTAAACGAATACAGTACAGAGAATATCATTTCACACCCTTAGTAATTATGAGTTTAAGCCATAGTACCCATTTCTTTACCGATTCTCTCATCTAACTCACAACTTGGGTGACATTCTCCACCGATGTTGCGATGTGGACACACCCCGATATCCATATTTAAAAATCATACATTCAGCACAAAACATTTATAAAATCACACAAACATAGTCATGCATGGATACAAATTATAGATTTTTTTTACAAACTTTCTAACTAATACAACGCTGAAATAAAAGCTTACATGGTTTGGCTACGTGTAGTAAGTAGACAGAGTAGTTTTTCTTTGAATAGACAGTTAAATATAGGTATATATACGAGCCTGGTTGAAATCAATAAATAAATAAACATTTCAGCCCATTGAGCCAGTAACTGATTAATACTATTGAATTGTCGGTCGGAAAGATATCAATAATAGGATTTTTTTAGCATGTCATGACTGACTTTTGGCTAAAAGAGAAATGCCGGAGGATGAAACTCTGTATATATTTTTAGCATGGCCGAATCGTTCATCACAAAACGTTAGAATCTTAGCAAACTAATTAATACAAGCTGACTCTGGCGCTGAATATTACTAGTAACAAGAATTTACAAACAATTATCGAATTTCACTAAATTTTATCTCAGCCACGTTTCCTCTCCTTCCAATAATTTCATATATAACAGCTAAAGTTAAAGAGCACGGGTATGATGAATCCGCCCTCTCTTTATACAACGTGTTCAAGTACATAGAAAAAGCAGGGACTGTTTTCTTTCATCTCTTATACATTGTAATTGTAAATATACGAGCGTAGGTACAACCAATTCGACCATGACACGACGGAAAGAGAGAGAACATGGGGCTCTTATGTTTTCTCTATCTCCACGAGCGCACTTTTTAATTAATCTAGTCTAATCCTCTAATTATAATTTGTTAATTATCTATGGTGGCTAAATATCATCTCTAGTTTCAATATAACAAGTCTAAGTAAGTTTTAAGAACTCGCAGCAGCAGAGCTCCGTTACTTTGTTAAGCTACAAGATCCACACTAATCCATACATAGATACCTGTTGACCAGGGCATATGTAGTCCTTTTCAGTGCAGCTGACTCTCCTCAAATCTGACGTTTATATTATCATCATACAAGTTATAAACTTATATATATGGAGGTGTTTTAATATATATTTGTATATTTAAATATAATGTATACAAGTGTATGCACACAGGTTACGCACATCGGAGAAAGGTTGGAATTTAATAGATTAGAATGGAAGCGACGAATAAGTTACTCACACTTGGTAGGAATACAGGTAAGGTAATGGATGGGAGGACGACTTAGGTCATGTGGAGGTCACCCTTGATGATTCTTGTAAAAGTCTTTTTGAACTGTTGGTTTGCAAGAGCGTAGCAGAATGGGTTGATGGGAGAGTTGGCATAGCAGAGAAAGTATGCAAACATGTAGAAATGGGTATTGATACAACCACAAAAGCCTTCGACCATAGCCAAAATGTGATAGGGGGTCCAGCAAATGACGAAAGCTCCTAGAATGAATGATATTGTCCTCAACGCTTTCCTTGCCCTGTTCTCCGATTTAGATTTCTGTCGTCCTTCCTTCTGACGCTTTCGCTTGATACGCTTCCCTAAAGACTTGACCAAGCTACGGGCATTGGACTCCTTCTCCTTGTCCCCAACTCGACTTTCCTCATCAGGTTCTTCACTCTGCTGCTCAAGGCCACCTCGGGATCGAGTTCGTTTCCTATCCCGTTCAGTGCCGGTTGTAGGAACGACAGAAGTCCCTGTGGTTGACACAGTCTCTATGGCATCAAACTCTATCCTTGTTTCTATTGTCTTACTTGTGGCACTCACAGCACCACTTAGGCTTGGTGGCTTTTCATTGGAAGACGAGGCTCCACCTGATACAGAAGAAAGTTTGTCACCTGAGGATGAGTCTTTAATGTCCTGTATCGGGATCGTGACACAGACGTCGGCGGGTTTTGCCACGGGAATCCCACCTCCATTGCCTATTTGAGATAAATCAGTCTGTTGCTGAGGTGGGGGTTGACTCCTTCTTGGGGGTGAAGGAATTTTGGGGATTTGATGGCTTTGCCCTTGTTGTTGGACACTGCCTGTAGGAGACGTCTGTACTTGACTTTCTCTTCGGGTCGTAATAGCACCGTTTTTATTGTCCCGGGATAAGAAATGAATAGAGGTTGATAAGCAGGGTTCATCTAAGGGGATGTCATCTTGATAAGGGGTACTGCATCTTGAGCACTGTACTCCGCTGCAAAGACTGGACTCCTGTCTGGCATGGGGAGCGTTGTCAACAAGTTTCTTGGTGGCCGCTGCAGTACTTGATGCAAGTTGGATGTAATAATTCGGTTGAGTGGATTTGACGCTCTGGGCCGATCCACTTTTTGACATGCATGGACATTGAGGGGGTTGAGCACCAATTTGATTGTCTAATGCAGAGGAAACCGATGATGACGGAATTTGAAGTTGAGTAAGCATCGCTTGCTGGAGGAGTATTTGTTGTTGTTGGATTATGAGCTGTTGTTGAAGTTGTTGGATTAGAGGTACAGTAGTTTGGGGGGAAAGGTTTTGCTGTTGAGCTATCAAGAGTTGCCGAACAAGATGTTGTAATTGAAGTGTCCAGCAGTTTGGCTCTACGGGGGCAGCAGGCTCAAATATCCCGGATGATGGGGGTGTAGGAGTCTCAATAGTTACGGAGCTCTCATCCATGTATCGAAAGTCAGCCCCATCGAGGAAACTTAGAGAAGACAGTACGGAGTGTCTTTTGTCTTCGTCTGACATATTAGGATTGTTTGTGCTATCTAGAATAGAAGCCACGACATCCATCAAAGGGACCCCTCCAGAACTGACTGGGGCTACAAAACCCGTGGCTGGCTCATGGTCTCCTCGAAGTGTTGAGGTTGAAGAATGCAGGGACGAAGTCAGAAACTTTTGTTTATTGTGCTCCAGCAGGGCGGTTTTGTCATTTGGGCTTGGTGACGCAAGGAAGACTGTCTCGTGAAGAGTGGTAGCTGCAGTTCCAGAGATATCTGGAGTAATGGACCCCCCATTGGCTAAAGAAGCCAATCGAAGATTGGAACATTGCTGCTGTATACTGGCATGAATGTCCCTCGTCGAAGGTTGGAGTACTGAAGATGTTGATGATGATATAGTATTTGTTGCTGGTACAGATATTATTTGAGAGGACTGGAAGGGTGTACAAGAATCGTAGAAAGGATGGATTTGTCCCGGTGTGCTTTTAGAGAATTCATTTGTAATTTCAGAGTCCTTTGAGTCCACTTTCTCTTCTAAGACCATCCCTCCGCCTCCAACATTTGTCATCTCAGATTCAATTGTGTTCGGAACGAGGTCTTTGGCCGATTTGCCAGAAATGCTACTACCCCCACTAGTTGTGGAATCTCTTGACCCTCTATGGCCTTGGCTATCATCCAATTCCTTTCTATTATTATTACTACCACTATTACGAGAAGATGCTCCACTTGAACGCCTTTCTTTGCTCCCGTTAATTGACAAAGTCTGCGGTGGCTGATGTACTCGGCTCTTATTCGTAGGAGTTGTCGCATTCACACCCTGCTGGTCGCCAAGAAAGTCAGGTGGGGGTGGTGGGAAATCATCACATGGGCTAATCGATTCTCTCTTACTACTTGATGAGGATTTCGTGTGCTTTTGATGCTCAGAGGGAACGGAATGGCCACCCTTTGAAATCTTATGATGAACAGAATGAGCAGCCGATTTCTGGGAAGAACTAGCCGAGTCTGAAAGTCTTGGTGATGGGTCAGGCTGCTTCATTGCAGCAGTACCTTTAAGAGCCGACTGGGTTGAAGCCCTTGGCGGCGGTATGGGCGGTATTTTGGAAGTGTTTGCAGAACGACTGTGGCCATGACCTTTTGTTGTTGATGTACTTGGTTTACCACTACTTGACTTGACTTTAGACTTTTTTGTCACCACAGAAGTGGACTCCTCATCAGAGTCAAAAGCCGGACTAGAGGATCTCTCATTATCCCCCTTCTTCTCATTCGAATTAGATGATTCTGGCCTCGCCTTGAAATATCATAAAAAAACCAGAGGTTGGAATAGGAAATAATAGCACATATTATGTATCTTGAAATTCATACATTAAATCAATTCCTCTCGCTTGGGTGGAGCTATACTGAGCTATGCATGCATCAGAATCGGGGATTATTGATGCATGCTGAACTAAACCTAGGAACCGTTTTTCATCTACAAGCTCCTATTGAGACAGACACCCTTCCATCTCCCAATTTGTGTATGCCTCATCGCAGCTAAAATTCATCTTACGTCTCGTAGGGAGAAAAATATTACTAAAGAAAACTGGGCTCCTTTTTATTCCAGTTTGCTCTAAGGATTTGTAAAGATTTATAAATATCGTGTATGCTCTCATGGAATTGAGCAGCCGTAGGACTTTGGCTGATTCCTTCATTGATTCTTTCATTCTTTCTTCGCCTCACTTTAAAATTCGATTTGCATCGAACAATTCCCCCCTCTGAATTGATGATTGATCGAGCTTAAGAAACCAGTGCACAATGAATCCATTTACCCATGCCCAATGCTACCCGAAAATTCACACAAGCTCACTACCAGTATCCCCCATCTTTAATTAAATGTTAAATGGACTTCTTTATTCCATCCCAATTCACCTCATTTTCACGACAAGTCAAAGCCTCTCACATCTTTCTGACATATTACTTTTCTATGCTAAAAAGAACCGAGCAAGCTTTGTCCCCGACCGACCTCAATTCAGGGACACTTAGCCTTCCTCACTCGTCCGTTGAGGTATAAAGTAGGTCTATCAAATTGAGTCAGAGGCAGGTAATTCCTTAGAGTATATTTAGCATTGAGTAGCATCGAGTAGTCGAGGATTAAGATAGAAAAGAAATGCTTTCAATCTTGGTCTCATCTGTAGGAGAGAAAAGATTTATTTTTTAGACTACCAGAAAGATTGGATTCCTTAGAAGAACAAGACGAAGAGAGTCAAGTCAACCTGTCCACGTATACACGTATCCCTACTACTGAGTTTCTTCCTCGATGGATTCTAATAGGTGAATAGATTTAATATGTATGCATCTCTACAAACATAAGCACTTCTTTCCCTTTGCTGCATATTTGCCTTTGCGTAAAGCCTATGGAAGTCTCAGAAATATAAGCTGGGAACATTATATAGTAACATCTATTTTTCCGGACGCTGTATCATTTACTATAGTAGGGTAGTGTCTCTAAGTTATGCTCTCGATTACTCCCAGATATTCTAATATTTTGAGTCTCGGCGTGCGTAAATGTTGGTACTTGTATGGAGACTGTCTCTCCGCGTTTGACACATTTGTTCTAAATAAATACCAGTTCCCACACAAGTAGGTCTGACTCTATAAAGGAAATCAGATTTTAGAGCACGGCCTATTCAACAAAATAGAGTAAGTCGGGCTTAGCCCTTACGGAATATTCCTAGTATCTAGCTTGGCCATGAATGTGTGTTTGTGTATGTAAGACATAAGACTCGACTACTATATAGGGAGACTAATAGACCATTTGTATGCATTTCCCATGAATACATATGAGGCAAACACAGTGGCCCAAACACATCTCTCTCCTTCCAAGTTTTGCGTAAGGAGCCCCCACTACTTCTGTCTTATTTACTTTCCCTCACACTCACCTACTTTCCGTAGGTCACTCGAATCACTTGAGTTTCAAACCTACCTACCTTTAAAAGTTACGAGGCTATAATATATAGCTTGTGCCTGCTACTCCTTGGTACGGAGGCACTGAGGTGAACGTGAACTATTTCCTGGATAGACGTGACATTCGTCTCCTAAGTATTCCTCATGGAGCAATATATATTCCATGTCACACCTGACCGCGATCACATAAGCAGAGGTCTCTCTCGCTCTCATGAGATATTGTGGATTCACGTCTTTTCTGCATCGGTGAACCCGAGCCCACAATCATGGGCTATTGTAAATAGTTGGTGGAGAACTACATGGGTTCACTTTCCATAATTCTACATTACCACATGTCATCATAAAATGAAACAGGTGCGGGGACAAGTCCATTCTTTCTTGAACTAGATATTTCTTCGGTTGAGTTATGCAACTGGAACTGCTTCATATGCCTATGGACATGGTCATATTTATGTATTCAAATTAAGGACAATTCTTGCAACGAAGACATATTACGGAGCTTAGAATTGAGGGGCAGAGATGGAAAATAGTCTGTGCTATGCTAACCGAATAGTATTTACCTACCTACGTTGAGAAACCTATTTATTATGGAAAGAAAGTATAAAGTGGGTAGGAGGATAATGATATTTGGTCGAAATTCAGAGATCATGTAACACGAGGGAGAGAAGGTACAGGCTCATTTAAGTTGGACTCGAGCCGCTGCTCCTTTCCCCATCTTTTTAATGGGTCCGACGAGCTTGTACACGGGAGAGTTATAAACGCACTAGTATATAGAAGGTTCTAGGTAGTTAGTTTCTACGATTCGGTTTAGTGACTTAAGTACACTGCTCCAGACTGTTTTTCTGTTTCATCCGCTATCTTGAGAGAGATATTCAAGTACATCATAATAATCAGAGTAATAATACGAACACGCGGAAGTAGGACAGGTCGACTTCCCTACTAGACGTTGTCTGTCGGGAACATGAAGTTTCTCACGTTTCACTCTCAACCCTTCAACTTTCATTTCACTACTTTGCTTTCCCATTCGACTACTTTATAAACTAGCCAGGGTCGGCTTTCTAAGAAAGTGGACACTACTGCTGGGACCACCGGCCCCTCCAAAATCTATCAAGTGCATCCAATCTGTAATATGAACTATGACCCTCCTCTTATAAAATCGGCCTCTGGCAAAGATCCTCCCACCTTACACGCTTAGCCGGCAATGCCCTTCGAGTCTTTCATAAGAGCCCCTACTTCACTTATATTTCTCAGCTTTTCCCTATCTCACTTTGTCCTACATGGTTGAAAAGAAACTGAAAACTTTTCCTTTCACAGCCTTTCAACCTGAAGTGAGGGGCTGTGCAAAGATTATGATATGACGTTTGATTTTCTGAAGAAAAAAAATTCAAATCTTCCATGCAAATCTACTTCTTGGCCTATATTGTGACAAGGGATTGGTGGAAGATAGTGAATGCATCGGGCAGAGAAGATAAGCCCAAGAAAGTTGTAGATGGCTGAGGTGAGAGCTCAATTTGTTTCAGAAAACTATGTCGTAATCCTTGGGTAGGGATTGGATTAGGAAATGCTACTTAGGAGCAATATTTTATTAGAGTTTGTTATTAGTTGGGCCGAGAAGCTTACCTGATTACCACTGTCACTATTGACGTGAAGAGTATTATTTCCCGTGGGCTTGTTATTCGTAGTACTTGGATTTGGAGGGGCGGGATGAGATATGCCGATACTCGCAGTTTTCCCCGCAACTCCGGCAAGTCCTCCAGCAGTCATTTTAACCATGTCCTGCATTCGTTTCCTCTTATCTTCAGACTTTTTCTGCATGTTCCATGCCGTTTTGTAAATCCCAGCATAGAGGGCAAAGAGGACGATAAGCGTAGTCCAGTAGTATCCGATAATGAGGGCGGTGTTGAACACAGGATCCTTTAGGAACTGTACGGCACACTCCCCAGGTTTGAGGTTTCGGTAGCCCACCCAATGTTCCCAACCGAAGATTGATGTGAAGAACAACAAAGCTGGGATAATCCAAGTGATGACGACCATAAATATTACACGGTTCTTCGTTCGCCAGGATCGATACCTTGCAGCAATTTTGACAGAACAAAAGCGATCAATAGTTATGAGGAGGACAGTATATTGAGACACGAGACACACTGTGTAGTCCACGGATAACCATAAATCACACAAAATCGGACCCAAATCCCAAGATCCTTTCAAAACATAAACTAAAAAGAAGGGCATGGACACACTCCCTATTAGTAGATCTGTAGCTGCGAGTGAGGCTATAGGGTAGTTGGAGGGCTGTCGGATTCCACGGTCAACTATGAACGCTAACAACACCAATATGTTACCACCGACTGTCAGAATGATGCAAATGATCATAAAGAAAGCAATGGCTATCGTCTCCCACAGCTCAAAAGGTGGTAACACCGGCACCGGCACCACGTACGGGTTTCCCATTCCCAAAGTCCCATTTCTCACAATCTCGTCCGGCTCGGATGGAAAGGTTGCATTGGGGTCGAAGCCAAATCCCCCTGTTGCATTGAGAATTGAACACTCGAGAGCAAACTGGGGGTCCTTGCACAATCGCTGGATTTGCCTCTTCGTGTTCCTAGAATGTTAAAGACAACCATGAGACTTAAATTAAACACTTTTAAAGCCATCCCATCTACCGTTTAATGTTTATGATGACACCTAGCTTTTAGGAATTATAGAGTGGCCCGATGACATCCATTGGCTTGGCCTACCGTTTCCTTTTATTACACAGTGGTGGTGGTAGGGGTGCCCCCAGTATAATGTAATAACCCTCTTGAGCATTGAGCTCTACCTCCATCCATACTCATATCCAAGTGATATAATAATGCAAGGACGTGATGAAATTAAAAACCCAAGAGTAGATAAGCATAATGAGGAGACAGGGAGGAAACATAAAGATGTCAGTCTTGATTCAGCCCCTTATATTTCATGCATCTATAGAATATCTACTCATGATGGAAAGGCGAGGAAAAGATTTTTCAGTTCGGGCCAAGATTGACTTTATCAAAATGTTGGTTCGTTGGTTACCTCTGATTCCCCTCTCAGAGAAAGATTGATGGATGTTGGTGGTTTTCTGAGTTGCATCACCAGCAATATTTCATATCCCGCTTTCCCCTCATACTATATCTATTCTTTCATTCATCCCATCATTATCATCAGTTATCTCAGTACCACCACCATCACCACCACCTTGCTCACTATATAAGCTTTAGAAATGTGTAATGTATGGTGTGTTCCTAAAATTTATAATCATATTCTTCTTCCGTGCCCACCCAAGCTTACTCATCGGTGACTGACTTCCTCTCCTCTTGTACGGTTAGATGTAAAAGCTCTTATGTTATCTCACACACTTTCTCCCACCCATTTTATGCCAACTCACAAAAATCACCCACCACCGACCAAGTAACCTGACTCTTGGTACTGTATCTATGATCATCTACCTAAATTCTACAGGATACCGACGCAAACATATTACTCAGGCGAGGTGTTTTTCACCCATAATTTGTAATAGTACTCTCAAGTCAGCACGGATTCTTTATTTTCCCCATCACTCTGGCTTTGGCACATGACCAAGCTTTATGATGAGAACGAGCTGGCCTTGTTCAAAATCTTTGAGCCTGGATTGAACAAGTAAAGACTTCAAGGGAGGGAAGAGCTTTCATAAACCAGTATCTAAAGAACCTACATTATATAAAGATCAAGGGACTGACCACACAATTTTTGAATATCATAAGACTTTTTTTGAATAGGATAAAGTACTTAAAACTTTGGTGGCGTTTCTCTCTTAATCTCGTGTCGTTTGGAACGAGGTATTCATGGAAGGTAATTAGGCATACATACAGCCTTCGTGCAGTTTTGAATGCCCTTGGTTGTTACAGGCGGAAGATGCTTTCTGCCGATTAGCAGAGCTTTGAGGGTTTTCACTTTGTAAAAGTAAATTCTCTGGGTTTTTAGAGATGATGGGATGACGAGAGGATGTAGTCTATTCAATTTCTGACTACTATACTAACCACCAACCAAAAATGTATGCGTTGAGACTTTTTTAGGATAGATTACCCTCCTTGCCTATATGACACACCCCTACGGTGTATGATGTGGGAGAAAGGAAGGTTTTGATAAGGATTCTCAGAGACTGCTGTGGCTGATGTCGTTTTCATCTATCTTCCAGAAACATAAGAAGATTCTAAACGGCCTCTTTTCAATTTTTATCATCTGAATTATATGGGAAGAAGGGGGAATATATTCTGATGATTTCTCACCACTTCCCACCTACTTGAAGTCAAGCTGTGTCTGTCACAATGAACCATTTGAACTGGTCCATTAATGCAAAATACAATCCTAACTCATGATTACGACCGGGGAAACAAAGTCACAAGTGTGGCCAACAGTCCATTTCCACCCCATCAGGAAACAAATGAGCTTTCATTTTTCATTCACAAACAAGCCAAAAAATTTCCCTCGTATTCTTGCTTGTTCGAGGCAATCTCAAATCTACTTTCTTTGAGGAAATTGACCATCAAAAGCACAACTACTTTCTCCCTTTATTTTCTTACAAAGGCTTAGATTTCATTTTACTTTTCCCTTACTAAGCACAAAAAATTCCTGAATGTATGATGGAACTCCTCTCTTCTCACATTCACTTTCCCATCAACATCCTCTATCTTCTTTGAGTCTTGAACAAAAGTAAGTAATGCAATAATAATAAAAGCGATTGGCGTTATGTGAGATTAGGAAAAACACCGCCGGAGAGAGGGGACTAGGGCTAAACCGTCTTTGTAGGAGAGGGTTACATAAAGCTAATATTACACCTTGGATTTGAAGTTTTCAAAATTGCTCTCTAACTGCATACTACCCCATGCTACTTACAGTTAAACACATCAGGTCTCTTAAGGTGGTGGACTGGTTGATCCCCTCGTCTGGGCCAACTATACACAAGGAAATTGTATTTCTCTCCGACTCATCTGCAAATGACGGGCCTATTTCTCCCCTTAAGCAAAAAAGTCTTAGCTCATGCAATCTTCTTCAGCCCATTGGAATAGGACACTAAGATGCTTTTATTCCCTCTCATCCAAATATTACATTACCAAGGTAGCTTACCCTAAGTTAAGAGAGGGGGTATGCATTATATTCTTGTCTTGTGTATAATGTAACCAGTATCTGAAAGGGCCTCGTTAGCCTATAAGAGAAAGGAAGAAAAAAACAGAAAAGCTCTTGAAAGCAGAAAATTTTGCTAAGTTTCTAAAAAAAATCCCGTAATCGACTACTCGAATCCAACTGGTCCTTATGTTCCGGCTTTTTACACACTGTTTCTTTATGATAAGAAAGTTTTTGCAACTCAAGTAGCTTTTCTTCGTCAGGGTGGTATATAATATGTATAACATGCAAGTCTTGGGCAACCTTATAATGAAATCTATTGGGCTCACTACCGGTAACCAGGTAGATGGATGTACATGCATTATAGATAACATGTTAAGACGTTTGCCAAGAGGAAGAAATTGTGTTAAGACTTTTTCAAACTAACGGGGTCCACTTTGACTCATTTTTTTGCATAAAATGTGAATTCATGGCACAGAGCATATTCTCTAAGTTGATGGCTAGGTGCTAGGGGTTATTATTAATGGCGGATGTGTAAACATACATTAAGAGTTTTGGTTACTTAACAGGACGCATGAGGATATGGACATATCTTGCGTGTCGACTTGTCTACTGTCGAGTCTTAGAGTCTCGGGGCACCTTCAGATAAGATCATATCATCTTAGGAGCTAAAAACTTTAGTTCGTAAACTGTTCCTACTTGATATACTATTTTCTTGGATTGTCTGATATGTTAACGGTATTATGTTGTCTAAGTTGTGCACAATGATGGTAGTGATTGTGCGACACATATGCCTGCGACATTTATTTCCAGACATTTAAGCCTGGAGACAAATGTGCGTGGGACATTTCTGCCTGGAGACAAAAATGCCTGGCACATTTATCTATGAGACATTTTATAATTATAAAAATTTTAAAGCGACAAAATATCCCTCAAAATATTTTCTTTAAGTAACTTTATATAGTAGTCAATATTTCTTGCAATGTTTTGAAATTTGACTTGTCCACATCGTTTTATTAACATTATTAAATTCGGTGTGAGATTTTTTAATGAAAATATTTTACGGAATATTTTGTTTGCTTTAAAAAATATTATAGTAATAAATGTCTCATGCATATTTTTCTGGGCATAGATGTCGAATCTCCGTGGTAGTAGTTTGCACCTATTCTCAAGTCTTAACTGACTGTTGTTTAGATAGAGTTTTCATTTATTGAGGGAATTTTAATGTTTGGATTCTTGTGCTTATCATTTTCAAGCGAACTATGATGCGTTCATAGAGACGCTAGTAGAAACCAGAGGATGTGTTTCAAGTCTCCTCTGCCTTCCAGGAGATATGTAGATCTGGCCAAATGATAATAGAGTTTTTTATATTTATTTCACAAATGATACTTATCTGTTAGCGGATGCTTTTCAACCGAGGACTTATATGTACAATCATTTTGTGTCCGTCTCTCTGCCCGTTGACACGATAACTCTCTTCAAACTTATCCAATTGAATTCAAATTTGGTACACATCTTTACTGGGTTAATATGAGAGATAAGTTCGAAGGAAGGCATAATTGGACTAACTTGGGTGGAAATATTAAAGGAAAACCAACTAAGGTCATAATATGCTGATTCATATGGGGAATATTTTATGTTGATTTTTCTATGGATATTTGAGTCGGGCTAAATGAAGTTGCACAGGGAAGTTTTTTCCTAGGAAGTTAAGGGAATTTATGGATATTACACCATTACACGTAAGATTAATAAAAATTTGTGGAAATGTTTTCCTTTAAGTTTACCCAAATCTAGGGTTTGATAAATATAATTGTTTGAACAGCAATAAAGAATGATTTATAGGGCATAATCTAATCTAACGCCATAAATGTCCCAAAGAAGGCTTTCATATTCTTTTAGGTGATGAAATCGTTGGTCTAAACTTTAAACAAGTTTGAAATCTAAATCAGTAAATGAATGTTCAACCAGTTCAACAGATATTCAGTCAAAAACACAAAGCTATGAAAATTTGATTTACTAAATATTCAGCGCTACATAACATTTCGCAATTGCGGCTTAACCCAAATTTTTCAGCAATGCTCCTATTTTGATAGAAAATAGCAACGGAAAAATCGAAAACCAAATTCTAAACGAAAATTACAGATTTTTTTGGTCAGAATAGTCAGAATGGATATGTTATGAACAGTCCCATTAATGGGCCTACAAACTTCTAGTTATTGAGAAGGAGCGAGCTGTTCATTCACCGCAAAAAAACTTTCTCTTCAAAATCAAACTTGCACATCATACCCGGTGCATTTTTACAACTTTTAAATGTGTAAAAAGAATTTGTATTCACTTTGTAACCTTTCTAACGCGGGCAATCACCATTCTGTCCAAACGATATAACTATACCTTCAAACTTATCCGATTGACTTTAAATAAATTTATGCACAAATTTGCATCGAGTCAGCAGAATAGATGAAGTAGTTCGATTCGAAGATGGGAATGATCGAACCAACGACCATTACACGAGGGTTCATAATATGTTGATTTATTTAAGTAAAAGTTGATGTTAATTTTTTATGGTAACGCATTATTGAAATTAAGTATTGTGATACAATTCAATGGTGCCTTGACTCGGGCTATAGGTAGTTTTTAATTTAGTTCTTGATTTGGCTACAATTCAGATTCACAATTTCTCAAATTACCTTGGTAAAAGAATCTCAGGTATTGGCTTTCAAATGTAATATTCATAGGAGTTAGTAGGAACGATCTTGATTTTTTTAATGATTCAAAAGTGGAGCATATTGCATCAGAATTTTTGCTACTTCCGTATCATTTAATTTCAATCAGCTTTTCCTTCGGCATTAGATTCAAAGTTGGTTTTGAACCCCCTAGGGCAATTCTTGACACTTTCAATAAATTATTTGACCCTTTTAGGTCACCTTTTGACAGGGAAATTACTTTTGTTTGTCATTCTCAGCTAAAAGTTCCATATTTTTACTAAGTATGGTGCAAATCCATGCAACCAAGCAGGCTGCTTCTTATTGATTTACATGTAGAAAAAAAATCAAATTTCAAATGTTCATGATTCCAATCCAACTTTAAAGGATTTCTTGACAAGAAAATATTATTTAACTTGACAGGAACTATGTTTCTGTCACAATTCATAAGTTTCTAAAAAACTGAGAATCCATTACTATCTCTTCTAAAGTTCTTACACTGATATTTTCAACTGATAAATTAAAGTTAAATCTTTTCATGCTCTTTCAATGACTTTTACTGTTACCATTGTCACTAAGTATTAAAATCCACGGTATGTACATGGTAATATCTGCAAAATAAATACACGGTAAAGTGTAGCAGTAAATGTTTTCAGTTAATTACATGGTCCTCTCTCAACGAATGTGATGCTGAAATTTGGCTCACTTGCAAATGTTTAAATCCATCCGTATTAAATGAATTAAACAGGAGTGAAATACGGACTGAAATTGTCAACTCCCAAATAATTACTCCTGATAAGAGACAGGCAGATGGCCAAAGGTGATCAAACACACCGACTGCTAAACTATAAGGCTAAATGGCATCCTTCTCATCTCATAACTCTTTTCTAAAACTAAAACTTCCCAAACATTTGTTCCGCCATATATTTATACAATAGTATAACCTGGAAAAGTACATTATTTGTTTTGCAAGAAGAAACAAAATCCTAGGCAAGCAGACTTCAGCACCTGAGCAAAAGTAGATTGTAGAAGTGTGTATGCAGCCGCATAAGTACACAATAACCCCAAGTTTTAAAACATGTAAACATAAATAAATATATACATATATACATAGGTATATATAGTTACTCAGAAGTTTTATAGAGTTCTAAAGAGTCCAAGCCCTTCCTTCATGTTTATCTCGTGTAGAATGTATTTGAAAGTCCATGGAACTGATGTGGGTCTCCGATGGCCCAGGACTGAGAAAGAAAACAGAAAACGAGTAAATAAAACGAGTAATAAATTTCTGGGCTAATCGTGCCACTCCACAAGTTTTCGGGACATTTTATTTTACGACGATACTTGGTGGTCTCTCTGACAATTCCATATACTGGGGGGTAGTAGTAGTAGGCAAGAGGGAACTATTGGGACACGGAGTTGTCCATTTAACTTCCCGTACTCTATTTCACCTCCCTTTATTCCCTGACGACCATTTCCTCCTCAGAATATATGTTCATGAAATGGAATCTACCTGCTACACACCGTTACTTATTCACTTATCTAATCACTAGGGGCGGAAAACCAGGCTCCGCAATACAAAATCCTCCATTCATTGAGCCTACCACCATTACAACTCCTAAAAGTCATAAACTCCGTTCTGAGAAATAATTTCAAACCTTTATACCTGCTTCGTTCCCTTCCTTGAAAGTATGATTACGTCCCCTCTCTCCTTGTGAGAAATGTAAACAGAGTTATTCAATCAAATTGAACAAATTTGGATTGGTAGTTAAACATAAGTGGCTGTTATGTGGACTGTCTCAGTGTCTCTGGGTTGATACATCTGCCTGTGGGTTTCAAGCGGACACTGTTTCATAATCCTCAGCTCCCAATGAGAAATAACAATTACACAAAATTGATGGGCCAATTGAGTCCCATTCGATCGAATAGCGGCTCTTGCTCATTACATCGGGTGTATGTCATATAGGGTGTGAAATTTGGTACCTTGAGAAGATTACGTGTATAGTAAGCTCAAGTCTAGATGTTATTATGTCCACAGTGTTCTATAAATAGTAGAATAACAAATACTTGAGCCATCGGGACTTTCTTGTAATTTAATGTCCATGTTCGTCCAACCACTTTGCCTCTTACACATTCCACACGTATATAACATGGGATGTATTTTATGGAAATTCACCACCGGGGGAATGAATAGAGTGAGATAACACTTAATCCGGATTAAAGTGACTTTGTTCCAGGAGTGTGGTGGTAGAGGGTTCCAAGACTTTGTGTGGTTTCTCATGATTAACCCAAGCTATAGACTCATAAAAAAGATTAAATGAAGGAAAGGTGTGACTCCGATTTCCTTCCGGAGATTAGTCTCTTAGCTCTGCGAGTGTTTAATGGATTCCTTAAATGTTGAATTCTCAGAGTCAGAAACGTGGAATTCTCAAATCTTATTCCTTTCCTATCCCCTTCTCCTACACAAATCAACCTGAGCTACTCATTTTGAAACCCATTTGGAATAATCAGATGAGTCAAAGGGAAAGGGATGGAGAAAATGTTAAGGGAGGATTTGTAAATCTTCAATATTTGTATTTCCTCTAACTTTCTAGAGCCCAAAGTCAAAGAATTGAAAAGACGGGTATTTGAAAAATGCCAGTTTCCACAATTCCTTCTCCGACTACCTTTTACAACCTTTTATCTATCTAGAACCTCCTAGTCTTAGTATTTCTATTGTAGTGTAATGCACTGAGTAAAGAGTTGTGTAGCGGCAAGTGAAGTTTAGATTTTATTGCCACTGTTTATTTTTTATTGAAGCCCCTTGTGCCAATGCTTGGATGAATTTAAAAGGTTATTTGCTTCCTTTAATGTACTATCTTTTTCTAAACTATAAAGTACACAAATCCTGTAAGATGTAGATTTGACTATTGTGCCTGGCAAGATATCCTGTTTCCATTTTCCACGGTTCATTCCCTCCATTGTGGGGAGTGAAAGTAAGTAAAGCTCCTATTTGTGTGTCCCACCCTTCCTTTGTAGAGAATTTACACAGATTTCGAATACTCTTAAGTCCGTCTAACATCCGCACATGTAAGTAAGCCCTTGTGTTACTCGCCTAAAGTTACAAATAGTAACTGAGCGGAGCTTATGCAACATTCTTCACACCGCCATCGCATATCACATTCAACATTCGCCTCTAATGCAGTAGTTGCTCATTCTAAGTGGTGAGACTTTTCTAGATGTTGGATGGAGAAAGTATAATGGGATTTTTGATCTGTTAAAACGTATTTGCTGTCTAGATTCGAGTAGCCGAGATGGATTCAAAAGGAAGCTGAAACACATTTCTCTAAATTACATAGACACTATCAAATTGTATCAAATGTATTGACTATGAACTCCCTTATATTTATTGCTGTCTCAACTCACAGCAACTTCAAGGATTCTGAATAGATCTCGAACCTTATGGTGGATGGTTGGGTTGGATAAGTGTTTCTTTTATGTATCACCGATCCAACCACCATACCACCACCACCACCAGTCTTTTTTCTCTCAAGTAGGTAATAGGTGCCTAAGAATACATGGTAAACTACTATGGACTACAATCTATTTTGATGATATTGAAAATGAGAGATGTAAATGGGCATGAAATCTCTCTCCTGTTTCACAACTTTCCCTGGAGAAGTAGGAATAAAAAAAAAGCTCCAAACTCTCATACGACTCTAACAGCGCCGTTCTCTTTGGAAAAAAGAAAGATCAGAGTTCCTTATCCCAAAAAAGAATCTTAGAGGAGCAGAAAGTGAAGAAAACTTTTCTTTTTCTCTCCTCATCTTTAAGAAGAGAGGAAGATAGATTTTGAATCTATGAAATGAGCCATTTACCATTTCATCTCTGTTATATGTATATGTAGGAGGAATTGGTAGAAAGTATACAAAGGTACATTAAGGATAAGTCACTTCCTTTCTGAGCGAAGATAGACAGATAGGTGAGGAAAAACTTACCAGGATTTGAAAAAGTCTTGAGAAATGGTGTAAATCGGTGTGTAATTCCCAGAGGAGTTTCTCTCACCGCCGATCCCCTCGCCCTCCATTCTTCCTTCTTGCCACCAACTACAATTGAGTAATATCCTCCACAGAAGGGAAATAGGCAACCTTGTGGTATATTAAGCTAATACCACCACCACCACCGGAGCCTTGCGATCTTCTTGGGAGAAATTAACCTTGCTCAAGTGTGGAAGTACGTGGGGAGCTTTGTGAATGTGGCTGTGGCGGACTTGTTGGTAACGAGCTATTCGGTACACATTCACTCACTCAATCAGACACAACGCACTCCGACCCCCGAAATTCCGGGATTTGTTTGGGAGCACCGGCAAAGAGAGAAAAAAGGCTTTTAGTTTGGAATGACGAGATGATCTGTGTTGGTGGTCGTTCGGCCTTGTCAAAGCTTTCTCTCGTATACTTTTCTAGTTTTAAAGGGAATTCTTAATCCTGGCCAGAGGCCCATTTTAACCTTCGAAGGGATTTCTGTCCCGTCCTCATCTGAAATAAATAAAATAAAACAAAGGTTTAGTAAATCGTAGTGACTCAAAACAGCTGGTTTTATTTAACTTGGATTAGCAAATAGTTCCACACTATCTTCCAGCGTGAATTTTTTAAATCGTGTCCATGCCATGGTAGCTTTCTCTTGTGACGTTATTTGTTATTAGATGAGAATATAAGTACGGCACGTTTTGAGGCAGACACTAAAGATATCATTATTAGAAAAAATAAACAAGTTTATTCAACTTCGGAGAAAATTGAATATCCTCGCAGCAAGACAGCCACTTTATTTTATCAAAACATATTTTCCTTCCTCCTTTACCCAAAAAGTTTTATAAACTGCTCCAGGCAAAGATTGGTCGCGTCGGTACGAGTGACTTCGTTTTTAGAATTGCTCAACCTATAGTGTTCACCTTCCTCATTATCACTTAAGCATAAATGCATTGCTCATCTCATTTCACTATTTGTGTTACTTTTGGGTTATTCATATGCACGTCATTACCCTTTTCCTGAACACATTCAAGTTCTAACAAATTTTTCAAACAAATTACTAGCTCAAGCTGAGCTACAAGATTGTGCATAGTAATAAGTGACGGGTACAATTATGTACATGAGTTGGTTATAGACAAGGATTGAGTTTCATAGGTCGTATCCGGACTCGTAAAGTATAAGTTAAAGTCTTGACAGGTAGTTGGGATCCATTGGAAGTAACTAAAATAATATTGAAGTGTATCGTAGATGGCTAAGTAAACAAGGAAATTATATTGGCTATCTACTCTCTATAAAGATCTCTCCACTGCGTAACCTAAGCGGAAGAAAGTTCCGGGTAAACTACCCGCCTCAAGGAGACCTTTTCTGGATTCTGAGTCTGAGGACGATGAACGGGTAGAGTTTATCATCATCATTATCATGATCATCAAGAGAACATCATCAACAAAATTCCCCTTGGCCGCTTCTTTTATTCCGGCCTGCCCGGCCGGGTAAGGCTCCCGTTTGTTGTAGCCCCATGATTTATGACCTTTCCCTCCTCGTTGGAGCTAACTAGTGTGTACAAGGACCTCGGGAATTTTTTCCCTGACTTACCGACCAGCTCCAACATATCTATTCATATACACATAGTCTGGCATGGCTATCAAACTACTTACGACTTACTTATTTCAAAACTCAATCCTTGCCCTTTTCCTTGCCTTATGAAATAACTTTCCCTCTCCGTTTTGAACTCACTCACTTCCTCCTGCCAAAGAGAAGGATAGGCAGACCCTTGATAAAATAATCAATGTTAGCAGAATTTACGAAGCATTAAAAGTTTATAACTAGGTCCATCAAGTAGGTAGCCACGAGGGTAGATGAGAAGTAGTTATGATGAGGTATGAAGATGATATGAGATGATATGGGCAATTAGGAAGCCATCCAAGGAAGAAATCTAGAAATCAGTCCAGATTTTGCCCTCCTATGAGGCCCCTGTTTCCCTTCCTCAATTTAATCTCATTCCAGCCCACCAGACACGTTCACATGCACATCTACCTAAATCCTTATGTAATAGTCGGCAATCCTATAATCAGATAAAATAATTACAACACCCATGAGACCCTACTTATACGCAGACTTGCTATATGAACTATTTCCTCCTACAGCTCTTTAATTACTTGTTTTTGAGCTCGGCATGAGTCCGGGTGTACTAGCCTATGTGATACGAGAGTGAAGGAAGGATCCAGGGATTGTGTAGAGTTAGTTACCTCAGTCATCAGTGGAGTACATTATTACAAGAAGGATTTCATTAGGATGATGAACTGGGTCACACAATGTTTCAAATTGAATTTCTCAGAATGAGCGTTGAGGACTTGAGTAAATTGAAGCAAGTTTGACAGTTGGGCTGAAACATGGGAGGAGGCCTAGTAATATATGGAACTGTGCCCATCCAGTCAAAAGTAGATTTAACGCCTTAGTAGCTATATGGTTGTAGGTAAAAGCATTTGATTAGAGAAGCCCAACATAATATAGAGCAGTACCTTTGTGGATGAAAATTCTCACGGAAATAGGCCGCTCTCTCTCCTAAAAGATGTCCAGGATGAGTTCTTTGATCGAAATCCCGAATGTGCCTACCTTACGAGGGGATTTATAGGGGAGCTAAGCTGAGTTGAATGGAGAGAGAGAGAGGCATGTGTGTATTATTATCAGGTTGGTTGGAGGTTTGAATCTGGCAGGAAAGGAGAAAGATTGGACTGACTGACTGAAAGATGGGAACTCAAAGAAAGATCAATCTAATCTTTTGGAAAATCCCTGAACGTGTTTTCCCTGAATTGGTCGTCCAAAAAAGAAGACTCAAGAAGGGAGGACTCTACGAGTAGAAGAAAAAAGTTTTATAGAATATTTCTGAAAGTACACTGGGCTCATGGTTCATGTCCCAGTTCCCTGGATTTTACGGTCACCTAAGTTGAGCAGACAGGCAAATGATGACAGAGCCCAGAGGGTAGGTCCTCGATTGAAGATACAACTATAGGTGGATCATCTTTTAGAGAGATTTTAGATTGAGGAGCTGACTTCTTGGCCCAGATGGAGTTGGTCAAGTAAACTCAGATTTCTGTCGGCCAGAAGAAAGGAGAAAGCAACCACTGTAGGTCAGGAGATTATTCATTGGCAGATATGTCTTTTCTTCACTAGTATAAAGAAACAACAGATATCTCTTTGTGCCATATCCGAGAGAATAAGCCCCTTGGGATTTGTTTCAATTCATCATCTTCTTCCCTGAGGACTGGACTCAACCTTGCCTTGCTACCCACACTACCATGAACAATGAACAATGTATACCCACATAGACAGGGCCATGAGTGATGAGTAACAAATGCGAGTGGATATGAGAGGATAGGAAGTGTTCCCTAAATAAAATAACAAATCCCCAACTCCTTGTCTGGCTTAATTCCCAGGCTGAGAGGCTCCATGTAACGTATTGGTGAGTTTGTGATAACAGAGAAATAGGGGAAATGAACAAGTCATATGCATAAATATGGTTGATAGTGCTGCCGTTTTGAATATTGAACTTTGACTGTTGGTGACTGAACATGTTAATGGGACACACTCACTACTCAACCTAATGATGACTTTGGAGTCCCTCATTTGCATACCCCGTTTTCTATTTGCCACCTTTACGCCAAAGATTGACTCCCGGGATGAGATTTCATTTCATAATCAGTGCCACCATCCTTTCCACCACTGCCATCATCATCATCATCATCAGCAGCAACATCATCTTCTTCATCTCTGAACTAAAATATCCCACACATACACAACCTATAGGTGAATATGCGTTTGGAAAAGTGACTTTCAAACCACAGACACGGACACAGAGGTGGTTTGAGTCAACATAGAGTGAGGGTTGTGAATGTTTATAATTTCTTGTATGTCCTATATAGGTGAAGCCACTACTGACGTTTTGGTTTGATGTTGATGCTCGGCTACAGTCTCCACCGTTTGTTCACCCAGGGGTAAATCCTCCGGTAAAAGTCTCGTGAAAGCACCAAAGCCTGAGAGAGTCAGAAGCCTCTCCGCTCGATCCTATTCTAAGTGCTAAAGATAAACGGATCCACCGCACAAATGCATATCAACTAATATAGGACGAGTATGTAACATGTATGGTCCATTTTGGAAATTTTCTCCGTCAATAAACTGACATGTATTCCCTTTTTAAAATTTAATCAATTCTCTCCCTCTACACTAACACACACACACAAATGCGAATCCTGGGGAAATGCTAAAACATTCACTCATCTTCCTACTATTCATCCCATGAAAATCTAATGGAATATACATTTCCTTTAAATATCCATTTAAACTTACCCCAGACACAAATTATTTGATACAAAACATGGGCTAAATTTATTTCTCTTTCATCTAGGAGGCCTTAATACAAGACACAGGACAGGGAGAATCATTAGCACAAAAGTGCTTCGTCCCTAGAGTTGACAAAATGGAATTATACTGCCTAGTGATATAGTCAAATGATTGACAAGAAAATCAAATAATTTATGCATCCATTCTACTGAACATAATACAGACGACACGGTTAAGTATTTCTATTTATAAGTTGAGAGCCGTTTCTGTATTCAGAAAGTAGGAATTTTATGGATTCTTGCTGAAAAAACTCATCTCTCAGAACCGGAATAGAAATGATGGGGCAAGTGTTTCAGGACATGGACTTGATAAAGTTATATTACATCAGTTAGATCAAGTTACTCGAGCATACATGGAATAACATTTTCTCTGTATTAGTGTGCCCAGTTTCTCTCTGAAATACTAAATAGGTTGCTTAAAAAGAGATCCTTGCTTTAAATATTCTATGGATCAGATATCAATTTAAGATCGGGTTGTGTCCACCAGAATTTACTGGGTGACTCGTTCCTTCAGCCTTCTGCTATACATGTAACTTAAGGCTTGCCTTGTACGTACGTATGATTCTTGTAATCTCTTTCTGTGCGTCTGGTCACACGTCAAACTCCCCGGTTTTCTTTACCAGTTGGACGAACGTCTCCCCAAATTATTTGTATGTACATGCATGTATGCTATTTGATTTGAATGGTGGATGCTGGCAAATCCTTTTTTGATGAACATGGCAGGTTTGCCACATCCTCTACCGATATACTTTACGTAGTACATTACGAATTTAATGCTATGAATGGAAATACCCATAATTGAATACTGGTATTTCATTCTCTCATACGAACTTTTTGATTACATCGTCAACTGATTTGAAATTTTCCATACAGTTCGATCAAAATTATCGTTCCATGGTAAGGTAAGCTCATTTCACATTAAAAAACTACAATTGCATATCATAACTTTTCACTGACAACTGACGTTTAGTGAACTAGGAATGGGGAAGTTTGCATGTCCTATATTTTTAAATGTCCTGTGTCCTGTCCGGCTAAAAGCGCTAATGGAAAGGTATCGGACAGTTTCAATGAAAGAACTTTTTCGAAGGCTAATTTAACCGATTTAATCGGAAAGTTAGTATGAGATAAGGAAATGCCCATGCAGTGTTTAAGTATGATTATTCACATTAAAAGCCTTGCATTCTTTAAGATAGTTCAATAAATTAATTTTTTAAACTGAAAAACTTGGGGAAAATCGAATCGGAAATTTTTAGCTGATAAATGTCGTAGATGATCTATCGCCGCTCACATTTGTCCGCGCTTATTTGTCGTAACCATAAATGTTGGAATCAAATATGTCGTGGCATACTGAATGAGATATATGTCATGAGCGTTTATATTTCCAGTATTTTGAAAGGAAAGAGATATGCTGACTAATGGTAAATCTATTGAAATTATTGTCCGAAAGTCCCAATATAAATGAAATTTAGGACTGTATTAGACATATTTTCTCCAGCCTACTGAAGCGGCCCGGTGTGGATTTTCATGGACGAATTGATTTATTAGAATTGAGAAAAGGAACTCTAGATTCCAAACACATTGTTGGCTACATCGGACATAAAAGGGGAAGTACAAAGACTCCTCGGATTTCTGTCCCATTTGGAATGTCTCCACTTTTTTCGGCCTCTCTACTGATATACTTCTCCATTTCATATAGTCCACAATAAATGTTCTTGATACACTCCAGAAAGAGAGCGACAGAAAATAGAGATTTTGATAGACTTCATGATGAATGAGCTCGGAGAATGACACAGCACACATAAGTCAAGCAACTCGTAGGAAAAGGCGGCGTGTGAAAGAAGGGATTCTAAATTCAAGACTTTAATCATTTCATGCTCCTACAATGTGCTACAATGCAATCCCATCACAAGTTAGCCCCCTCACCAACAAACGGTACCAAGGGGCCATCATGGAACCTACCGATTAACAGACGACAGACATGTGACAATCTCTTTCGGGGTTACTTGCAACAACAAACTATATCCCTCTCCATTTCTGTGTGCAAAAAACGGTTCCATTTTTTTCATCACCCACCCGAAATGGAAAAGTTGACTAAATTGGAGGCACGGGAAGACAGGTGTTCCCAGCCTAAATATTTCATAAGCTAATCAATACACCCATATCAACTCACCCTACGTATAGGGAAATATTTCCTCATGCAAAATAAAAACCTGCACCACTCATGTTCTATGTATCATTCACCACCATCAACTATTGAAGGATAAAAAAAACATTATTGACAAGGCTCCCCAGCCTGTCCACTTATGTCCTTCTCCAAGCCCTACTGGACATCGGACTGGTGAGGTCAGATTTTGGTGAAATAAATTCACAAACTAGTCCACTAGGAAAATACACATTAGTGGTCAGTAGTGGTGGTAGGAATATATAGGAGTAGGCCCCAAACTGAGCCACCTTGTCAACCTGGGATGATTCGAAAAAACCCTGCCGTTTCCTTTGGAAAGTGATGGAATAATGTTGTGTACAAGTGAAATGGTTTCCTTTTATTCCTCAGCCCGGACTTTAGTTTGCCTTCAAGAAAGTTTCTCCTTCCTCCAAAGTGTTATTCGATAGTATGAAGGACTGAGCTTTATGTTATGGTGGACTTTGTTGTGTCCTTGTGTCGTAAGCACGAATCATATTCTACACACAATATGCTCCACAAAGGATATTATATTCCACAACAACTTTCCCTCTCCAAAATGTTTACTCCCTAACTTATAAGGCTATGGTGACTTGAGGAGAGAAGCATTTGTATTTTTGTTGTCTCATTGGTTCGATTAGAACGGCGTTGTTTCATCCCGTATATTATGCCATTGCAACTTTTCAAATAAACTTATATGCACGGAGAATGTGGCTGTGTTGGTCGTTGGGAAAGTTGTGTTTCCCTGTTGGCTACCAATAAGACCTTTTGAAGTTGTCATCCCCACATGGGGTCTCCCTCACGTTTAGCTACAGACAGAGAACAAGGGACTTTCAAGTTTATAGTTTCAACCGATTGTCGACTGTCGATTCTCACTGGGAAACAATGGGACGTGTGGGATGAAGTATATCTGTATAAGCATTGACACTTTCCCTTGACTTTATTCCCTCTCTCTTACTATTTGAAGGTGGCATATACAAGGAACCACAAGGAGATGAGAGATAGCAACATAGGCATTTCCTGTGTATTACATTCGAGTTATCAGTATGGCTCTCTCGTACTAGATGAGAAAAAGATGACAGAAAATTATTTCACGCTTCTCTTTTTTGAGTGTTGACGGTGGTATGAATTAAGGATAAGGCGATAAGAGACTTCTTACAAATGTGTGTGGACTGTGTAGCTTGGTGCATTATAGCCTGTCCTTGTGTGTTTGGCTAGGGGAGAAATGAATTCATTCCTTGTGGAACTTGTTCTAGAAATTGCGAGTGATAATATCTTCTCTGTAATAAGAATTAAAGGGATGAGAAATTCTTGTGAAGTGAGGAATTTCACTTGGTAACAAAGAGTGATGATAAAAATTCTCTTTTCACACTTAGCAGTCCTAATTTAAGTTCACACGTAGGATATTAGAATTTGCAAGAGGAGAGGCTAGGGAGTATGTACTCGTATATGGTGTCGCAGAGTGGTGGGACACACATGTGATGGATCACAACACAGCCTCCAACTCACTCACTAGGCAGATACGAATTGAAGATCAAAAGAGTGAAGAATAAATTAAATTCTTTCTTCTGGAATATAACAAGGGAAACGGCTTTGAATGATGAGGAAATGGGAGAAAGAAATTACTTCAATTTTAAAATAAAATCATAGTGGTCTGCTTTCTCCGAATTTACTATATCGTAAGTAGGAGGGGGCTACGATTATTGCTCATGGTTAGCATTTAAACGTATTGCAATGTTAGTACTCCTTAAAGCATTTCCGTTCTGAGTGTAATTGAATTGTATCGGGGGACTTGGGAATAATATTAGGAAAAGCTTTTTAAGAAGCCTCTTTTTAAGCTTGACTGCTCACAACACAGACGGCTTGTCATCTAACACTCTAAATGTGTTCTGTATAATTTCAAAAACTGAAAAATAAGTAGCAGGCAAGCAATTGTACTTATATTACATAAAAAAGTCAACTTTTTAAAAATTTCTATAGACAAGTATGGTGGATAACTTTATTTATTTCCCTTTCGGTTCTCTCTAGGCATTAGAAAGTCTAAAATATTCCAATTTATATTTTGGCAAACAAAAATAATCCCACTATTATCGAATTATTACAATTTAACTGATTACAACAACTTAAGCCGTGACTTCAGATAAAATCCTGCCCATCCGGCCGACTCCACCATTACAAATACCGTAGCATCTAAATATAGCATCAAACACCTAAAATTCGTACCTAAATCCATTAACAACTACTCACTCTCCTCTGCCACTGAACAAATTGCCGTTGCCGAAATCGGATTGAGCCCAGCCCCCTAAAATTCCTAAATTTCCCCCAGCCAGTAAATCTTCTTATCTGTTGGATGATTATGGTTTCTCCTTCAGGATGTAGGTAGACGAGCTGTAAAATACTTTGGAAGATGAGGCGGACAAGCTAAGTCGGCCTTAGAGCAAGTTGTGCGGAATAAGATTACCGATATATATTATGACATTGGAGGAGAGTACAAGTATTAAGTACCCTTGAGTGAGGGTAGAGGAGAGAGAGAGCGATGGTGGCTCAAGATGAGAAAGTCACCTTGGATAGACATTCTTGGTTTCCGCTCTGAGATGAGGGACAGTGTAATAAGGAAATTGGGAAAAATGTGTTTTCTCTCGGAAATCAAGGAAGATGGGACAGCCAAGAAAACTCACCGAGATTTGATTACATTATTATTACATTTTCCATTTCACTCTCCAGATTCCTCGATGGGATGAGTCGAAGAACTCTTCCCTGACTTTATCCTAAATCTTTACCTACGTTACTCAGACTAGAACTTGGAGGGAGACGAGGAGCTTATCAAAATATTTTAAATGCCTATCCTTAACTTGTCTATAAAAATAGGAAGAAATGTTCTCCCATCACCATCATCTTCTAAGAACTCTCCAACCATTCCCAAACTATTTTGCATGCATTTCAACATTTACAAAGATACAAAAAAAAGGCTGAGTTGCCTGTTCCCATATTATTATTCCTATACTTGTGCAAACGTAGAAGTTATATTGTATTGCGTCTTAGCTCATGTCCTTTTGAAATTGAACGAGGCTTGATTTGAGGTATGGGAATTGCCCCTGACTATCATAAAGACTATTTGAGATTTCACCACAAGAATAAAATAACATTACAAGTCAGATTCTCAGGGAATGGATAATTATGGAGTTGGATTTGCTTTTCTCTCAAAGGCGATATCCTTTGTAGTGGGTCTGAAAATAATTTAGTAATAACCTTATGACATTAATAATCTCTAATAGGCTCTTCCTTTATGTGGCAAGGATTAGCTTGACTTGTGAAAGAATGCTAATTGGATTGCTGAGCCTGAGATAATAGTAGGATTTGTGTCAAAATATCGAGTTTCTTAGCCCACGGAGCTCAAAGAGGACCCCACTTGGACAGATTAGCCCATGCTACGTCTTCCATCAAGAGTATTACTTTCTTTCCGTCCTCCTTCTCATGAATATTCAGACAGTGGAGGAACTTTTGGCCACTGTATTACATCCCAGCCTTTTGGTATATAGCCTCTCATCCTTACCTGGAATTTTCTCGGAATATATTATAATTTACAACCGTCCGGAACTCGTTTGTGGATTATGTGATTCCTTGAACAAGAACCTAGAACTACGAACTTGTCACGTCACAAAGGTAGTTGGTAACGCCGAAAGTTAGCCAAACATTGGAGTCACGTCAAACTATATCCTAAAGCAAATATGCGGGTGACTACATAATTCAAGGCAAATGTTAGCTCCTTCTAGTATGGGTGCATATATATTTTCAACCTATGGAGATACCTCTAGAATTTCAAGCCTGACATTTCCCAACCCAGGTGACAAGAATCCAGCCCAAAATTTATCTCAGAATAAATGCACTTGAGATATTCAGGTGAAAGGAAAACAAAAGAGCTTTCCACTCACACCCCTTCTTCCCGAACAAAGTAATACAGTAAGTGTGGAGGTGGTACTTATGGGCCAGTGTGTGTGTTGACTGTTTAAAAAAATCAAACTCCCAAAAGGACTAGACATCGAAAGGGAGTTACAGTAAGCCTCTTTATTTATAAAAGTCTCTCTGACTGTTGTACAAGTGGATCTGTCCGTTCTCAGAACTCGTCTCAAATTTGGCTCAAATGGCTTGTTTTGACTGCAGAGAAAGAATAACATAATCTTCTGCTTATTTTTAGGCATTCGGAATACCAAATGTGAAGGAATGTTTAAATTGTAGGATATAATATAATATACATGTCTCCTTCTATAAATTTGGACACTATCTCTGGTACCTATAGGAAAGTTTAAGGTAAGTATTTGAGCGAGTAACCCCCACCACCAGTCAATGTACCAGTTTCAGTTCCCTTGTTCAGTCTTGTTGACTTATCCCTCTAAACTTTACCTCTGTGTCCTCTGAAGGAAGCCACTAAGACCGAGTTTTGTGGACCGGAAACCCAAACTTAGTTTACGTTCCAAGAGTTGAGAGATCAGGCACATTCAACGGGTGTCCTTTTAGTGGTATCCCACTCTACTCTACCATCGGTATTTTCTCTACCAATTTTTCTGCACACTCTTCTTTTATTCTAAAAGTATTCGATTCCCTGAAATCCCCCAATACTTAAAATGTTACATAGCAAGGAATGAGCAGAAATTGAAGATGAGTCCAAAAAATACGAGGGGGGTACTTTGGGAACCAGGGGTGAGGAACATGAGACTTGAATCTCTGAACTTTACCTCGAAGCAAGAAATAGGATTTCTCATAACAAAAAAAGGTTTTATTTCGTTTATTTTTTACTTTCAAGAGTGCCCCCGCGGTAGTAATAGGTTTATGAATTCATAGGAAATAGCTTTGTAGTAAGAAGGAGGTAAAGGAATTTGTAAAAGATGTCCAAGCTGGATTGACCAAGGCTGGGAGTTTGGAGAAGAGGGATTGTGATTCATTTGGTGAAATGAGAGATGTGCGGGTGACCCGAGTGTAAATCACTCACTTGTAACCCCGTACGGTTTCTACTCTTCAATCTGATATGACATCCGCCTTTTTCATCCATTTATAATGGAATGGACATTGAATTCTGTCCCTGCCACCAAGCCCATATGTACCCCAGCATCACTCTCATACCCTATATCAATTGTATGACAGAGGTTCGGCTGTGGTGTGTCGTTGGTATTGGTATTCGTCACATCGGATGGCTGAACATGGGCCATCACACAGGTTTTACAATAAAGCCTCGCTCCCCAGTTTGAGTTTCAGGAAGAGAAAGTTAATCCCAACATTCGAGCCTGGAAACAAACCTGCCTGGCTTAGAGTGTTCTGTAATATGTGACACTATAAACTACACATCATCTAGGAGGATGGATTATAGAGCGAATTGCTGAGACTAACAAATAATACTATAAATGCACATGCACACACGAAACCAATACAATTTACTTTGGAAAGCCCAACTTGCCTTTTGTCTCAACCTCTCAACCATCATCATCAGGGACAAGCTTGCTGACAAAGTGGAATTGGATGGATTCAACTTTCCCACATATACCGTGTGTGAAGCTGCTGCAATAGCTTCACGTTCACGACAAATCACATGCTATACAAATACCTGCTGATGAGAATGTTTTTTCATACCATTTCATACTAACTGGGTTTCAGTTCTACAGTTTCATGGAGAAGATTGGAACACGCAAATCCTACTGCTTTTGATTAGAATGGAGACTTGACAATCAACAATACTGTATTGGATTTGGAATAGACTACTCTTAATATTAATACTTTCTACGATATGGACAAATAGCTTGGTTAATGGATCTTCCAAGCTAAAAGATATGCTCTGAATGTTTAATGCTGAATTGGAGATAGCTGTGGTGCTCACGATATTCTCCAGCACAAGATCTACGCCTCCATTCATGGCCTTTCAAAAATATGACTAGCTTGCTGTTTCATATTTTCTTCTCCTTTAAAATTCTGCCCGTCTCTGTCTGACTGTCCAGGCTCTGTTTGCTAACCCCAGATCGTATTCTGATCAGGAATACTTTGTTGGAATTGTTTTCCCTGAGTTGGGTGACATTGAGCTCAGAACAATTGGATTCAAAGTAGGTTATATACTCTCTCTTGAATCCAAAACCTATTTATGAGCTCCTTGAACTACCACGTAATGACCTCAGAAGGTATGGCAGTGGTAATAAAGTTATCCCGCTTTATTTTATTTTTCTCTCCTGATCGAATCGTGTAAATTACATGGACAATTGCCAAAATTATAATTATGGTTCGAAGAGGCTGTAAACTCAAGTGGGGCATTGTCTTTCATGCAATTAAAATAATTTTACCGAGAAAATTGGTCGAGACCTTGGGTTTTGAATACCAAATCCAGAAATGGTAGATTTGATAAATAATTGATACCATAATGTTGCAGTGCATTTCCTGTTTTCAAAGGTCTTGTAAGCAGAGACTCGAATATCCAATGTATGGAAAACAATTGAATCGATTACTGAAGTTGAGAATTACAATTATAGTTCAGCATATTATTCAAGGTGACGTAGAGAAAGGGAAAACTAGACCCTTGAGTGTAGCTCAGTGTTAACTTTGTCTATTTACAGTTAAAAAAAACTATTTTTTTCATAAACCAAATAGTCGATCCAACAACAGCTCATCAGGTAAGTATCGAGTATCATTTGTGCGGGGAATCTGGAGACATATATTTCTTTAGGCAATCCATTGAGAACCCCGCGGGGGAAATGAGGACTCTTATCTGTAATATTAGTGAAAGTAATCCTTTTCAATTTTAGAGGAACAAGGAAGCAAGCAACTCGCATCCTTGCATTGCCATTGCCATCAGGTATAGTCCGGCCCACTTTTCTATACAAAAAAAGCTCAACTCCTCCAGTTTTCTAAAACTTCAATCTACTTACTTAGAAATCGTACAACTGGAACAACCCAATACCCAGGAGGACCTCCATATACTTTTTACATCATATTAAAATACAGAGAGTTTTTTATACTAAAAATACGTATTTGCTATTTCTATTGCCATTTTTGAGTATCTTCAAAGCTCAACTTAGAAAGTCAGCCCCATCAATCTACGAAATAAAAACCCTCGCCCCTACAATTCCCAATTTTTTTTGGTATGGAATACTTGAATTATCAATTCCATTTGAGAACTTTCCAAATACAACTAGGAATTAAGCTTTTTGTTGTTTGCTTTTACCAGCCATATATTCTTTTGTAGTCGTTCATCATTCTGAATCCTGATGTTACCTTTATGATTACTGAATACAGTACTTAGAAATTCGTTTTCATGCTTCTATACTTCTTGCTGTGTTGTTGGAAGACCAATGTAACCTTCTGAGACAGAGGCTTAGTTTTCTGGGTCGCTCTTTTATTATGTCAAATACAATATGCAATAATCTTACTGGTTTGAAATGCATTAGTTTTTTAAATGAAGGGAGACTCTGCCCTGGCAGGATGAATATTCATCAATCAACAACCAGAGTTCTTTATTCGTTTTTCTCCTCTCTGTTTAATATGCAAAAAGGCATTGTGCACTCAGAGTCTTTATTCCGAGTTAGTTCTTGAGTCGTAAGTCTAGAAATGAATCCTATTTTTCCCTCCGACGTGTCACCAATATCAATCAAGTTGACTTTTCGGCTAAGAAAGAGTCCAAAGTAAATAAGCTTGAGTTTACGTACCTTTCCCTCGTACTGCTTCTAAATAAATAAAAAACAGGAACTGAGGATGACTTCTGCCCTCGGAGAGATTGAGGATCTCCTTCTTCCATTTCTTGGGACTGGTCTTCACAAGCTTCTCTGAACTCTTCTCTAACTTCTTTGTACTAACGTAATTAAAGAAAATTTTACTTGGCTCCTTCATAGTAAGAAACTTTAAAAAAATCTATATTCACTCATTAGTAATTCCTCCAACACAGTTTACAATCTGTCACATATATACAACACACCTTTGTACTTGGTAAAATATAGTAGACAACACAGTCCTTTTTACCAGATACAATAAGAGAGAGAGACAGAGAGAGAGAGAGAGAGAGAGAGAGAAAGATAAACGAAAAATTAAAAAAAAGTCAATAAACTTAAACAATCTTAAACAAACGAGGACGCAGTGGTTGCTCACATTTTGCTTTTGGAATTCTTTATCTGAGAAATGTGTATGGTACAGGACCAAGTGGATGTAACGACATGTTCTTCTCGACGGTGTCTGAAAATTCTAAACCGGCAGTTGGGGCAAGGGAGTTGAGAAGGTCGCTTGACGGGAGGAAAGGTGTTGTTTGCAGGGACGTAGGAATTTATGGACTGAGGGCATTTTGCAATATACGATGGACTACCGGCGTGTGAAAGGCAAACTTTCACCCGGATTTACCTCAACCCGCATGTGTCACCCAGGCATTTCCAATCTTCAGCCTTTCCCATCTAAACTAAACCCATCCATCCAAATATGTTGTGTCATTTCTCACAAAAACTAACTTCAATCAAAAACATCCCAGCATAGTCCCTTAATGGAAATGGGACCAGGTTGAGGTGAAACACTACTCGCTTCTACCATATAATCTTCCAGCTACAATTATAATTCCAAACTATCATCCCAATCTCTATGCACACAGATGGAGAAATTTATAATTGGGGGGCATAAGGTAAAAAATATATTTACAGGGCAGGATTAGTGTTAGAGATAGATCTTGGATGGATGCCCGTTAGTTGTGAGATTGCCTTTAAATATTTCATAAAGCTAGACAGACCGGGCTCAAACTCACACTTTTAACAATATCTCCTTTGTAAAGGGAAAAATTAGGACAGCTCGGAAAGTACAACTAGTTAAAATAGCAATAGACCGGGTATTATTCCGGATTGAGTTTTGTTCATTAAACTCACGTCGAGGAGATAAATAGAAGCTATTTGTATGCAAATTTACAAGGACTACTGGATCTGGGTGATTTACTTTATCTTAATAAATGAGTAACTCCCTCCGCCCTACCTTCAGCCTCCTTACCCACCTGTCCTGTTAGATTAAGACTAAGAGAGGAACATAAATAAGAAAACTAATCTGCCAGGAAGCTAATTATTGTCCCTCACAACTTAAATAACTAGCCTCATGGGACTCAGGTACTATAATGCTGAGTTGAATCCAGCCAGTGACCCCGATTCTAAATTCTAATAGCATCTGCTCAAAGTTAAGAGTTTCTCACTGGTTTGGGCCCTTTCTCATAAATGTGGGAGTGAATTGCAGATAGAAACTATACTATTTGTAAAATCTAGAGCACCCTCATGGGTCTTTAATAATGGCACTTGATATCCGGTCATACTATGCACTGCTGTCATCTGTGTACGTACAATAATATAACCTTTAGGTACTGTAATCGTGTCTTATAGTTTCGATTTAAATTGAAAAAACGATTAGAAATTCAAGTAGGCAACAACCTTGGTGCAATGCAATGGTCGTAAAAACCCTCATATTTGCACTCCTGACTGACTGTTGACAAGTGGTTATATTGGTTGACAAATGCAATATTTACACACCATATGCCTCTGTAGCTAGTGGCCCAAGTTTGAAACTGAAATAACCAAGAGATAAATCATGAATCGGATTACTTAAACAACACTAAGCTTGTTTGGAATATTGGTATGTGTTGCATGAGTAAATATAAAACAAAGGTACTCAATTATAAATGAGATAGCTGCACTCGAGCACACAATCAAGCCTGTTCAATTTATTGTATTTGTAAACTAGATGGGCATCCATGTAATTTAAAACATATGAATCAAACGTGTGACTACATGTGAGCTCATGTGCCTACGTATTTGTTTCTGGTCGAAAGGAGCTGTTTACTCATTCAGTCATCCAGTTACCTCGGCTGTAAATATACGAGTTCTGCACCCCGACCGAGTTTTCTGTCTCCTCATTAAGGGCGTGACATGTCGAACCGAACTTTTCTGAGGACCCACACCGGCCCAAACTTTGTTAGTATGGATGGATGTTTTTCCTATCAGCATGCAAGAGAGAGATGGTATCACTCTAAGATTCCAAGTATCCCATTTCACACTATGCAACAATATATAAGGACCAAGTAAAGGGAAATAGAATGAGCCAGAAAGTACATTTACGATTTAGAAACATGCGATACGAGATACCGGAGGCCCTAACTGAAATTTAATGGTTCTAACAATGAAGTAAAGCTCAAAAGAAACATTTAAAAAGCTCCTGCTCAATAGCTCATGGCATTTCGTTTCCGAGAATCGGAGATTCGTGTACGTTTCATGAGGACATCCGAATGATATGTGACCTTTATAATTAGTATGTATGGATATAGATATGCCTCGTACTATATGCTAGCGTTGATAAGACTGCCCTGAGGAAAGTCTTAGGATAAGGTGGGAGATGGCCTTGTTCTGTCTAGAAATGTAGATTTTGAATACCCTCCCAGATTTACAAGCCTAGTTCAAAAGTCATTAGCCATAATAATACATAATGATTATCACCCGGGTGTAGTACAAGTAAGTGATTCATGAGTCAGAACACCCTGCTGTCCCTCCTGGATCTGCCTGACGTAGTTTATAGGAAAATTAGCAACTGTTTTCTCTCTCCCTACCTTTCTATGGCTGTAGCCTCATAAATATCTTCTCCCGGGTTCATAACTGTTCAACACACACTTTCCCTCTCCATGAGATTTTCTGTGAACTGAATCTCTTGTAGTAGTCGGGTTTTTTCGCAAAGAATTCCTGGAATTTTTGTATATGAAATGGTGGCGATGGTGGTATACTCATCGGTTCATTGCTGGGAGGGCTAAGGCTAAGGCAATAAATCCGGAACTTGGTTAAAGGGAAGGAATGATTTGTTTTTTTGTGGCTTTGGTTTCAACTTCATCTCATTCCACCATTTTCTGTTATAATTAAAAAACAAGGCTTCACACCGTCTGCCACGTCCATGTGGTGGTGGAAAGGGTCTGGATTCTCTTGGGATTCTGGGAGGTAACAGACTACTATTTTAGGGTTGCGTCATAGTTTATGTATCTCTATTTGAGCTTGTAAGGTTAAAACGACCACCTATACTTTCTCTCTTTTCAATTCTGTGCTACATTGACTTTTGTGGTGTAGAGTTAGGCTAGATGAGCATAAATAATAAATTCACTCCAAAAGTTGAAAGAGAGAAAAGAGGTGACTCGTGACTCTACTTACCTTTATATCAGTTAAGCCACCTTGGACTCTTGTGCTATACTTTGGATTTTCCATTAACTCAAACACTTAAATTGGATGGCAAATAACAACAACAGCAGATTACCGTCTAATCAGTCTTTCCTCTTCAATTCATTCATAAATAAATAGCTTTTGTGCTTCTCTGGGTATTAGATGGGTAAATACTAACGTCGTCAGTACTCCAAAGTCGAAATAGGGACATATGAACATTCTTCTTATATTCCGCTAGCCCCATCCTAATCTATTACTCCGCGATTTTTCCTAGTAGATGCTGGAATTTGAATAAATATATGACACTGACCCTTGATCTCTGAATCATTACTGGACTTTTGAGAATCATTTAGATATTTTTCCAATTCGAAGTTTGCATTTTCCCAGTAACATATAAAATACCAGCCTCTCAAGTCCAGAAGACTGAAAATAAATCAATGTACGTGAAACCCATAGTGTACTTGAATAAATTTCCTCTGAAAACACAAAATACTTTTTAAAGCATTTGTTGTATTCTATAACTTCAGCCTTTAATTTGACTCCAATTTGAGAGCAATTCGATTTCAAAAATTCGACCGACAAAATTCCAGTACCTTGTTTATAAAACAATTACAAGCCAAACCTTCAACAAAAAGTCCAAACGTATCCACAAAAATCATCAAAATCGTCGATACAAATGAAATTCTTTAGAGCAGGATTGAATTGAACCCCAACAAAAGAGCAAAAAATCTTTTAAACCTACCGAACGAGGCAGAGAAAAGGGAATAACCCAATCGCCCCTTACCCTTGTAGCCAAATAGACTAAAATCCAAATCCTGTAACACAATCATGCATAGAAAGTTGTGCCTTGGCCTAATGGCATGCCAAGTCAACTAGAATTACAATTAGAAGAGAAAGGTATCCTCCGTTCGGTTGAGAAATATGGAGGTTGCACAAAAAAGCCTTGTTCTCTTATAACTCGGAACTGTGTGGGGCTATGTCTTTCTCCTATCAACTGTACACTTTCTTCAACATTTATTCACCTCAACGGTTACATATATAAAGATCTAGGGATGATAAGATCATGCAATCCCACTATTTCTCCTTATAATCTATCAGAACACAAAATTCATTCCCTAATGAAGGTGAAGATACATTGATCTTCCTCATCGTCTTGTGGACTGTGGCAAGAGTTTAAAATAATATCAAGGTAGGATTATTCAGTGAATTGTCTTATATGCTTTCCCTCTCCGCTTTTCTCATGTAGTCAAGTGATAGGAATGAACCCATGTGTATCCACCAGGCTCTATCGGGTGTAGAAGATCATCAGAGATTCGTTTACTTTTTGCAACTTGAATAGAGACAGTCGTTTTGGCTTGGGATCGATAAACTAGTAATTAAGTTTTGAGAAAATGTGCTGAATAATTCTGGGAAAGAAAAGGAAATTTTCCTCCGTTTCCATCTTGTTCTTTTATTACTTTGGAAGACAATAGGATGAAGGATGGTAGTAGTGTACCGCCTTGTGCATACATGAGGGTACTCGTCCCAACTCTTAGTGCTTGTAAATAGGTTGTACTGCTATACTGGTGAGTTCACAATTGCAGTTACTGCTCATAAAATTTAGATACTCTGCTTTCATTCTTAGGTATTGTAAATCTATTCTGAATCTCCTAACATATAATGAAGTACATTTCAAAAGAGCCATTAATTTATTGATTCTTTGTCTTCATTAATCTTAAGAATGTTGTAAGAGAAAAAAGGTCCATCTGATGATTCCTTCTGGGAAGAAGGGATGCAAAATAAGTTCGAGTCAATGAGTACCATTTCTTTTTAGAGTTTCAAGTCTTTCAAGTACCTGCTTCTACAAACCTTTTCCTCTGAATTGGAATTCACTCTGCACTTTCAGCCTCTGAAAATAAAAAACACGAGTATTTGATCAAGTATAAAAATAAAATAGGACGCTCCCACGTTAGTCAGTTCTGCCCAATACCTTATTACTTCAGTTGTTAGTGATAAGATGTAAGATTGATAATTGCGCAGGGGAAGTTCGAGCTTCGAGACTTGTAGACGATATTTTATTCAAGGAAATTGCTCAAAAAATGAGGAAAAAAATCTGGAATTGTCATTGCTATAAATCTTTTATTTGACAAGGCCTTTGTACCTCATTCTATGGAAAGCAGTATTTTGCAATTAGTGGAGCAATTATTATGAGCATTGGATCCTTAAAGTCTTTGAAATGCTCTGTACAGAGCTCCAGAGCTACAACTAAATATATTGATATCAGAGATTAGACTTAGGTATGATTTTCAAAAGATTCTCGTCCTAATGAAGAAAGTTGAAACCGAAAGGAAGCTTGAGTTCCGTGTTCTGTCGACAACGGTCTACTTGGGTGGAGGGAGCTTGTTCCATAAACCTGTACTTTGCAGCGTCGTCTAGTTTTCCTTGGATCCTCCGTCACAGGGTTTAGTCTCTAGTTTAAACTTTCTCCATTCAGCTCGATTTCTCCAACTGCCAAAAGTATGAGATGGAACTCTATCAAATTAGCCGCATTGTCGTGAGACCACATAGAAATGAAGACAATGCGATGAGAGAACCACAAAACACTTAAGTATATGCCTTAGACAACAGGCGCTAGAAGCAGCCAATGTGATAGCTATCATTGTAATTTATCAACAGAAACAAGTAACAACAGCCAACAGGAGGAAAGAAGGACCCAAGGCAATTCTGCCCTTAGATCCTTAAGACTTGAGGTATCCCGGTATTCATTTTCCAGATGGAAAAAGCTGGATGAAAAAGAACCGACTAACCGGGTTGGTTACCTTTTATGTATTACTGATTCATTCACCTTTTTTCACTTCACTGACGAATCAACCCGGTCGATACATATGTCGTCTCCCTCTTCCATACCTGCATATAATCAACTTGGCCGACACATAAGGACGTAAGGCGCCTGCATAATATTGAAAAATGGGATGATGATGAAACTACTACGGTGGAGCTGATAGAATCTGACGTGTTTGGTATGGGCAAGCTATCATCCATACTTTATGTTGTGTATCAATCTCACACTCTACTTAAACTCTGTAAACATATTATGCAGGACATTCCCTGGGAAACGGCACGTGCCCCTTAAAATGATTCGTCTTATAGTTTGGGCATACGGGTCCTCAGGTAATATTAACCGTAAGGCTTTGTAACAAGAAAAAATTCTACGCTCAACAGCCTACCTGATACGCAATACAAAGTAATTCCATTGTTCGGGATATTGATCACAATTTTCTTAGGTACAAGGAACAGAAGGGCGTAAATAATTCCAGTTACTTTACTACTTGCTAAGGTAAAGTATTAGTCGATGAAAAATACTATCAGCCCTTGTCAACACTTTTTGTAACAAGGTGTGTAAGAGTAATATATTTCACACCCTAATTCCCATCCGTGTCATATCAATCCGCCCCAAAATCTTATTCAATGATGGAGAAGGGGTTCGGTTGTGCCGATTACCGATAACTAATTTGACTGCTAAGATTCCTTATATTTTCTCGCCGAGATGTGCACTTCGCGGTGATGGTATTAATTAACCGAAAAGCCATAAGAATTTCACAATATGGGACTCGTGCGGTGGTGAGACGTATTTAATTCAAGTCCACCGATTTTAATAATAAATATTATGAGCTAAATATATTCGCATGTTATCAATAGTTTACTTTGGTGTAATTAGATTCCCAGAATGTCCCAAACTTTGAGCTGAAAAACAACAACAAAAGAGTTTCTACTCCTAGGATAATAATTTTCTTCAAATGAAACAAATCTAAAAAGTGTGCTTTCTTCGTGAAAAACTTTTAGCCAAAAACTAATAATGTTTCCAGTTTAGAACATGAGTAATCTGAAGCCTTATCCTTAAATTAAATTTTTCTAAAAATACTCAACTTATGGTTCAAATCTTTCAAAAGCCACGTTTCCTTTACTAATTTGACCATCCGTTCAATCCAAAATACAAACCCCCACTAGCCTTTATAGCTCCAGTTAGTTTGTTAGTTTAAAAAATAATAAGGATGTGCTGAATTGACAAGAAAGAGTTTTTAGTCGGCACTCGGCAGAGAAAATGGTAATTGCTTAGAGGTAACTTCATTTCCTCAATTTCAGCTTCAACTCAATCAAAAAAGCTTTAAAAAGTCCCTTCCCATCTACGTGTTCTTGAATGCTAATTAATCTTTTCCTTGGCGCTTATTTACTCCTTTCTCCCAAGGGAGGGCATTTAATATTTTTGTGTGAGGTGTACGCTCAGACCTAAGCAAATAGAAAAAAAGGCAGATATTGCTTTCATAGCTAACCTAGGTTTGGATGTAGCAATCCTAGACAATTAAAAGTACACTGCTTGATTTGAAAAGAGCAGTATCTGAGTACCTTTATAGATGTACTGCATTCAATCTCAACAGCAAAACCTCGCAACTTCAGGGTTTCCTGTCTCCCTACTCACAAGACTAGACTTGAGTCTCATAGAAACAGGGAAAAAGGTGGTGAAAGCAGGACATGGATGTTTATAAATAGATTTTTTTCTTCTCCATAATTTGATTCCCATGTGACGTTTTAGATCAGAAAGTAAGGAACGTTAGTGTATTGGGTCTAATCTCTTATGGCTTCGTTTCTACCATGTTCATAAGTTGTAACAAGTTTCTAAAGATGTTGTCTGGCATATATAAATACACATGTACTCGATTATACCTCTCTCAGCCTCCCTTCTCGAGCCTCCTTGGATCAATAATCTTTACAAATTCATGCATCCTCTTTAGGAGAGAAAAGTTGGTAAACCAAAATCTAATCTTTTCCCACTTGTCAAAGGAAATCACAGGGAATTTTCCTCCTCTAATATATACTACTGTAAACACATACAAACTATTAACCATTAACACCCACCACAACCACAGCCTACATCTCAAGACTAGATAAAGCCTTCATAACGCCCTCCAAGTGCTTTTAATCGTATGGTGAGGCTCGATAAGTTTGAAAAAGTGAATTTCTCTTGCAAATGGTCAAGGGAAATTGAGTGAATGTTGCTCTGGAATAAATAAAGTAGCAATTGTGTTATGGCTTCATCTCATCTTCCTAAATCTTATTATGTTCAATCTCCTCTATTTTATGTTTCTTCAGAAGCCAGGGAAAAAAGTTAAAAAATCTTGATGGTGTTGCGTAGTGAAAAATAAAGAGAGAACGAAAATAGAATATTAATAAAAGCTCTCGTCGAGTTCCAATCTCATAAATCTTTTAAACTCACTTTTCATTCAATCTCTAAGAATTGGTCAATACCGCTCTTATGAATCCACGTTACTTAATAACAAGGTAGTTTGGCCCCACACAGAATCTAAGACCCTGTAAGGAAGATGAGAAAAATGATCATTTTCAATGTTAGAGATGAGTGCTTAATACTGCGGATGGGTATTTTGTGTGCTATAACGAATCCTAATTAAAAACTGTCGGTTATATATCTACATAGTTAAGGTTGTACAATAAAAATAATCATCACCATAACCCTCAGTCCTCCCATCATCTCTTGAGTAGACGGTGGGATGAGTGCCGAGTGTAAACGTCTAAAAGTTTTAATATCATTTTGTCTTGCTCTTATCCAGCCTCGCTGGGCACCCATGACTGCGTTTCTCAGAGCCTCTACCTTCCCACTACCAGTTTCATTTCCTTTCTTGTGGATTAATTGAATTTTTTTGAGGTTCCACTCCAAGACAAAGGCTTGTTTTAGAGAGAAAAGAGTTTTAGTTGAGTTGCAGGGAGAGAGCTCCTTATCAAGGGACTACGGGGCGGACGGACGTCCGCTATTTCGTGGAGAGGAGCTTATTATATAAAGCTAAACTTTGAGAAACGAAAGGGAGGTCTTGGATTGTATAGCATCTAGGTGAGTAGTTGAGTTGATGATGTAGCCCAGAGTTTCTCTTCTGTTTACCTAATACTTCAACTTGGGAAATTAAACCAGCTTACCTGAATTCTTAATATGAGAATGAGCCCCATCCTCCAAAAGGTTCCAAAGAAGACTGGAAAAGTTACCAATATGGGAAAAGAGTCAACTTGAAGTTTAAATATCGACAGAGATGCTCCCACTAATATCCGAGGAGTGGCTTGAGGATTCTCCCATGGAGAAAGTAGAGAGACTGGGAAATCCTTGAATTCTTATGAACTCTGACGGGCTAACTTAATTCACTGTTCACTGTGGGGAGAACTCGGAGGTAAAACCATCCTTGATCCATCCAAGCAAAGTTAAATCTTATGTATATATTATTTTAGAACCTCTCTCCGGAAGGCGGGTGTGGGTAGACTGATAAAAAATACTAGGAGAGTACTTCATTCTTTTGTATTAAAGAACTTAAGGGAAATAATCAAACAATGGGGATCATGAAGTCAGAAAGAATAGAAATGGATACTTCGATCCGTATTTCTTTACTATTTTCTCCGTTTTCAAAGTATTTCTTTACTATTTTCTCCGTTTTTAAATGAACTTGGAGGTCGGAGTTGGTAAAAAAAGGTTGGACGTTGACGAAACCTGACTTTCCTTTTTTTGGAATGTATAAACTTTGAAATTTCATTCTCCTAGAGTATTTCCCTTAAGAAAAGTTTCCTGGACTTTCGACGGCTATTATATATTGTATTTGGAATGTTGTGGAATGTTGTCGAATCCCATTTCACGCTTTCACTATGAATTTTTTTCCATCGAGGGATGGAATTCCTCTACTCTATAAACTCTGCACTCAGAATCTCAGAGTGGCATATCCAAGGCTCTGAGCAGATATGACAGAGTAGTAATAAGCTTCCAAGAAATGCTGTACCATGGGGCTCAGTTTTATAAAATCATTACACGTCATTTGATATCATTAGCTAGCTGTGAGCGAAATCAATTACCAAGTTTTACGAGGGGTAGTATCATCAAACTACCCAATGTCCTCAAATGGCTCCCTCAAGTGTATTTGTGATTGAATGCTCCACAGCCCTTTCTTAGAAAGTATGCCATTCAAAATTTCAAAAGCCCTTCATCCCATCCCAATCTGTAGGAAGGAAGAGGCTCTCTCCTTCTGCTAATTGGAATTTGAAAAGGATGTCCGCTCCCATTTCCAATTTAGAATCTAAAATTAATCCTACATCAATTCAAATCTCCAAGACATAAAACATAATAAAAACATGAACACACAGGGGAGCTGTATACGAATACACAGGTCTTTTAAGGAAATCTCATCCCTCCCCAACCTACCGTATTATGAAGAAACGCGGTACTATAAAGGTGGCTGCAGAATACATCTATCTATCCAACACTATTCAGACCTATTCAAATCATCTATAAAGGCTCATAATTACTTACACTTTTGTCTGGGCATCATACCCTTTCGGTTAGCATCCGTATTTTAATTGAATGTGTTCATTAGATTTGGGTAAGACGCATCAGAACTTGTCCAGTCTGCCTCAATCCTCCTCCTCCATCATCTCCGAGCGTCTCATCTTCCACCCCGTCATTGCCAATGCTTTCTCCGTCTCACTATTCAGAGTAATGACTCCGTCTCAAGGATTCTGCTGTTTTAAGATCTACATAGATAGTAGCCCATTTACACGGCCACTTCATCTATCAATAGATGAGGGTAGATAGTGTAAAACTCTGAACTAACTTCATCTCATCATAAAATAAGTATCCGCATAATATATCTATACTTGCATGCAAAGGATGAAAGGATCTTGGGTAGCGAGTTTCCATCCATGAAGATGAGATAGATCTTGTAAGCCAGGTCTGTCACTGTTGCACTAAATACGGAGGTTGTGTAGTCGGTACGGCTTTATGGCACCTCAAGAAGATGTAGGAAAGCAGCTCATTTCAGTTAAGTAAATAATGTTCGGATTTTGAAAGGAATACTTTTACTTTGCTTTCTCATACACAAACTTAGTCACTTTGTCGGGGGCAGGAGTGTATAACGACTGACTCGGAGTTACGCGTACCGTATTTGCCAACTCGGCGTTGCAAAATGTGTCCATTCTGTCCTCATTCCTGTTCACACTTTAGTAGACAAATGAGGCATACAAATAGGGAAATCCTTGGGATTCATTTCATGCTCATAAAACATGAAAACGACAAATATACAAGGAGAGTAGGTCTGGAAAAACTTTCAAAGTCCTCTTTTAGTGTATAGTCAACAGTGGGGTAAATGGTGAGGGAAAGTTTGGCTTGAAAATCTTGCTTTCTCCTCTCTATTCTTAGGTTCGTTTAGATCGAGAGCGTCTGGATTCCAGCAGGTTCGAGATACCTCAAAGAAAAACTATCCCGAGTCTCAATAGTTTCAGTTTTTGTAACTTGGGGAAAGTTTCTCATGTTGCTAAAGCTAACTTTTAGTTTGGAAGTCATCAGATGTTGTATAAAAGAGGAGTTCGTTTGTACTAGGATTTCATAGTTTGGTGAAGCGTAGTGTGATCATCGCGGTTTCTACCTCGGTCCTAGTAGTGGTCCACCGCATTTCCCTTTATTAAACCCTTAGCTCTATTATACACCTTATATATCAAAGGTGTGGTCTTCGAGGCCTTAAAAGCTCTTGTTATGGACCATTGGACTTTCGGACAATATTTCAGACCAAGTTAGTTACACGTAGTGCCAATCTCAACAATACACAAGTTTGAATGTCCAGGAGGACAATATGGAATAAATTTTCTATGTCATTTCATTTCAAAAGAGCCCATTTGGACAAGGGGATTGGATTGATCAAGTTTCTATGAAACTAGAGTTTTGATTAGAAATACAGAGAGCTTGTGATAAAATTGGGGATATAGAAAATCTGGGTTAAAGTAGGATTGCATTGCCTTTTTAGAGAATAAAACTTTACACAAAAGAGATGGTGGAATGGACTTGGAAGTATCCTGCATTTTACTCAATAGAGATATGAAATATACAAAAATATACCAAATATGGATTCTTAATGAATATGAGTACTTGGAGTATATGCACAGGATAGCTTTGTAGGTGTATTATTTCTATCTAAATATGTTGTGAATAGGGAAATTTCAAAGATCCTCAATACTACCTTCAACTAACTTGTTCCACCCGACATCCGTAGAAGATTTGCTTCATACAGATTCGTGTGGCTTTGTTTAATCCGTGGGACAAAGAGGACACACACTTCCTATTTCCTATCCAGAAACAATCAAGACTAGACAATGAAGACCCTGTACGGCCTTCCAAGACTTTAGAAATAGTATGTCCTTAGATTTCGCTAGAAACCAGACTTTCCTCCTATTTAGTCAAGAATAATAGGCTATAATTAATTGGTACTAATTGTCATACGTAATTACTATGGGAAGTCATGAGGAGCTAGCAGTCTGCTGGATTACGCCATAAGGTTCCTCGGTTCTTGCACATATTGTTAAATATTTACCGACTTTCAAAGCATTCAAAGTCCGTTGAAATTTCAAATATGATTCGTTAGAAGTTTAATACGCTAATGCTTCTACAGTTCGCCTAAATACTTCCTTGCATATTCAGCCACTACGATGAGGCTTATTTATTGCCAATATTATATACATTTACGTACCCATTATTATAAAACCTACTCCAAGCAGCTACCAGAGGCCCGTTCGTTAGTGATGAAGTTCATATGGATTATCATATTTATTAATACCAGGCACTACAACTATGATCAAATGGACTATGAGCGTATGGAGCCTGTATTCTATATATGATTAATGATATTTTTTCTACTTTCTAAAACACTTTCCTGTGCAACTTCATATTGTCCGACTTCATTGGCAAATTATTGAAAATTATTGTTAATTTGGTCCATAGGAACATGTATACCAAATTTATTGTATTTATATGGATTTTCATGAAAACCTACTTGGGTCAGCCCCCTCGGGTCACTTTAGTTACAAATTTCACTAAAATTGAAAATTATTGTTAGTTTGGTCCATAGGAACATGTTTACCAAATTTATTGTATTTATATGGATTTTCATGAAAACCTACTTGGTTCAGCCCCCACGGGTCACTTTAGTTACTAATTTCACTAAAATTGAAAATTATTGTTATAAGTTTGGTCCATAGGAACATGTTTATCTGATTTCGTGTAATTCTATGGATTTTCATGAAAACCCACTTGGGTGCGCCCCCACGGGTCAATCCTTTGATGGATTTAGCCAATTTACGAACTTGTCCGAACTATGAAGCCAGAGACCATGTGTGCAAAATTTCAAGTCGATCGGGTTAGTTTGAAGGGAGTTATCGTGTTTACGGACGGACGGACGGACGGACAATGGCATCCCCATAAGCCCTAAATCTAACGAACGGGCTAATAAAAAAATACTCTGAATTATCCGATGCAAAGAGCGTCCTATACGCCTTATCATTTATTCGACTGTGTTACTGGCCTTGATGTGTGGAATGTTAAAAATTTGTTAAGATTTAAAATTTGTACTTGTAAAAATTTGATTTATAAAATCTGATATTTATTTAATGAAAAAAAAACCTTTTTCAGCTTATTTTTAAGATTACTCAAAACTTACAGCACTGATTTTTTTGAATATTTGATTTTCTGATAGCTCCATCATTGCGCTTAATATTGACGAATTCAAAGTAGAGCACACTTTTATATTTTTTTCCATTTTTTTTTAAAAAATAAATCCTGTTGACATTAAATCTATCCTTATTTTTTCCATAGTTTTAAGAACTTTGTTCTCTCTCGGGTCTCACCCTATTGGCTTAATAACTATTATTTTAGCCTAAACTATAATTTGATGTCTAATAATTTGATTGACAACAAAAATAAATTGATTTTGTACATTCTTTTTTTAATTTTCTTAGGCGGGTTGATAGTCCTATTTATTTATATTTCTAGCCTAGCTTCAAATGAAATATTTTCAATTAGCCATAAAACCAAATTTATTGTTACACAAATAGCCCTACACTTTTAAATTTTTTGTTTTTTTTATTTATAAAATCATACATTCATTTAATAAAAAATAATTTTGTTCGGCTTGTTTATAAGATTACTCAAAATCGATGAGTAGAAAGTATCTTTATTTGTTTATATTTTAGTAGCTATGTTACTGGCCTTGATGTGTGGAATGTTAAAAATTTGTTAAGATTTATATTTTTTACTTTTTAAAATTTGATTTATAAAATCTGACATTGATTTAATGAAAAAAATTATTTTGTTCGGCTTGTTTTTAAGATTACTCAAAATCGACGAGTAGAAAGTATCTTTATTTGTTTATATTTTAGTAGCTATGTTACTGGCCTTGATGTGTGGAATGTTAAAAATTTGTTAAGATTTATATTTTGTACTTTTTAAAATTTGATTTATAAAATCTGTCTTTTTTAATGAAAAAAATAATTTTTCCATCAGATTACCTAAAGAACTTATCAAAAACCCCCATCGGTTAATCGACCCACACGGGTCATATTATCAACCGATTTGACCTATCTTCAAACTAAGCCTTTATTTTGTTTCAAAAATCCTGTGTGTAAAATTTAGTAAAGCTAGATTAACCCTTTCGTGAGTTATCAGTCGCACAGATAGACGGATAATAGATCATATAAGCCCTAACGCAATGTACGGAAAGTTTTAATTTCGACAGAAACGAACTTTACATATATACCTTGGCCCAAACGAACGGGCTAAAAAGTGATTTCAAAATAATTACATAAAAATCCAATTACTTTTTTTATCTCGTCGAAGCTTATTCGTATTCGATTTTAAGTTTGGATAACTTCTTCATTTACTTTCACTATCCTACTTTTAAGGTAATTAATAATTATCCAAAAGGGTATTAAAGTAGAAAAAAATATCATCTCAAAAGAAAATACGTGTTAGTAGTTAGCATCGCTGCTGACTAATAATCCAGGCTTATATCTTTCTATGAAATCTCTTCATTTTTCTTATCAAACTCCTTTAAAATAAACGTAAGCCAGTGTAGCTCTCGTGTTCAAGGAACTTTGTCAACTTTGAGATAGAGCTTATGGGGATTATGATGCAGCCTATAGAGAAGCTTGGACGACGACATTTAAACCAAAGTTAGCAAACAATAAGTATGTGAATATTTAGTAGATAAATAATCGATTAGGTTCTAATAATAAGATTCTAATCCTGGCTGCAAGATTTTCAAATCCCTCCTGAACAATAATTTTCAGTCCTAAGACGAATACTCATTATGTAGCATGTTAATAATATTGAAAAAAACAGGCCGTCTTTTCATTTTTGATGGTAAATTGCATGGTAAGCTCCTATAAGCTCTATACACTTTTTATAAGATTTAAGCCGGTTTTGCTACAGTTATGATAGGACATGTGACTACACTTTGTCTATGAAGGCATCATCGGTCATTTTCATGCTTTTAAACTCTTTCAAGTTTTAACAGTATACACACTTCGTATCCTAAGCTTCGTCATTGCTGCAACTGGTGAGTGGTGACGCTGGTGACTTGGATCTTTTAGATATTACAATTTTATATTATTACCCAGATGGACATTTTTTTTACTACCTGCTATTTGGGGCAAACGACATGTCTCTGCATGTTTAAAATCCTTTCAGCCTTTTCGCAAAGACTCATATGATTATCAATGTCCATATGTCTGTCCGTCACTCCGATAACTCCCGATAGGATTTACATGGAAGTCCCACTGACTTTCTTCAGTAACATTCAGGGACATAAATACCAGTTAGTCTATTACTATAGGGCATGACGCTTAAGCAGATTTATTCATTATCATACCTATAGAACCTCCAGCCTGTGGATCCAGTGGATCGATATTGTTACGAACGACTCCGTAAAACAATGATTTAATGTTAAACAAAAAACTTACTCGTACAACTTGCCGACGCCCGAGCCAGCCGGTATTATTTCCGCTTTATAAAATACAGTCATACAATTCACCAATTTGTTGGAATTTATCGAGTTGGGTCAGCCGGCAGTCAGCCCAACGGGCAAATTCTTTAAATAATTTGACCCATCTTCTAACTTAAATTCTAATTTGTCTCAAAGGACACGTGTACAAAATTTGGGAGGTGTGAGTAATTTCGTTCGACTTATCGCCAGTAAGACGGACATGACGGTTCCATACGCCCAAGCTCGGGTTAAAAAGAAAGTAAATTCTTTTGCTTCAAAGCTATTTCACCATGAAATAAGTGGAGAAAATCCTCTGAATTATTTTCACTTTCAGCCACCTATCCCTATCGGTGATCGGACAGAATTCATCCAAGTATAAGCGACTCATTTGGACAACTTGTTCATATTTTAATAAACCAAAGGTGAATAACAAAATCCTTATTTGGGGAAGTTGCGAAAAGGGGACTTGTTGCATATGCATAAAATGAAACTACAGATTCCATATGATATTTTTTTTCTTATAACCGCTGCGTCTTCCTTTCTCTATGCGGTGACAGCGGTGCATCATGATCATAGATAGAAAAAATGGGGGCAGTTGGGGCCAGGCGGACTAGATAGCCTAAGCCTGCTACTATTTCTAGTGTGATCGACCATCGCTTTACTTCCACGTATATGGTGTAGATGAAAAAATTACGCTAAATTGTATGGAAACTTAATATGGAATATTATTATTATTATTATTATTATTATTATTACATATTAGCTTATATTATTATATGTAAGTGAAACGGCAAGTTCAGGGCCCGGGCGGGGCCCCCATAAATAATATAAATGTAAAACATCATCAATTTCCATTCAACTTCGTTTCCAATCGCCTCAAACAAAAAAGACATAGAGAGTCAGTTGGCAGTGGTGGCACTAAGTATGAACCGAGTAGCTCTTAGAAATTGAGAAGTTTTTCCCGTGATTTTTTTTAATACTTGATCACGATTCTTGTAATCGTTTGTAGGATTCAGTAGGATATGTAATTGCTAATTGTTAATTTAGTTTTTATCGAGTTGTTTGCGTAGTGTTTAAATTTCAATAATATTTAACATAATTGTTAGACTAATGGGTAAACAAATTAATTGATAAGCAACTGCAAACTGTGAGAGGATATATATTAAAATTAGTAGAAAGTAGAAGATGACAGGTGCTCTGGATACAGACGATAACTATGTCACTTTCGGCACTGCTTTGGACCCCATCGAGGAAGGTAAGCTTTTAGTAAACAAGTTATCCAGGGAGGCCGAGGGAGCAGTTTTGAATATGTTTTTTATCGGGATCATGGAATTTCAATCCAAATTTAAATTGTAATGCCCGGTGTTTTGATTAACATTAACAGAGGAAGTGGCAAGGAAGAAGCCCATAACGATTTCCGAGCAGATTGCCACTGACGAGAACGGAAGACGGAGGTTTCATGGTGCCTTTACCGGCGGATTCTCTGCAGGCTACTACAACACCGTAGGGTCTAAGGAAGGGTGGACACCCTCTACTTTTAAATCTTCTAGAAGTGAGAGATTCGCTCAGCCGAAGGGTCAAAATGTCACCGATTACATGGATGAAGAGGTAGCAACGACATTTTAAACTTTTAGACATTTATGCGATTGTTGGATTCGGGACTCGAGTGATTCATGTAATTGTATGACGTTTTTAGGACAAAAGTAGCAACTTCTTACTTTACAGATTGTCAAGTATATAAACTTTTCGAATAAGTCTCTGAGATCTGTGTGTGTGATACAGTAAAATGAGTTCTTGGTTTCTTCCAGTATTTTCAACTTTTAACTCTAAATGGTCTTGACTCTTGATTCAAAATTGTATGCATTTAACACTATTTTACACTCCAAATGCCAAAAGCTCCTGTAATTTGATTTGACTTGCGTTATGTGTCAACGATAATCTATACTGGAATTTTTATAGTCTAGAGTAAAGTTAACTGTGTGGAAGTAATTTTAGTTCAACTCTTCAATTCAAAAGAAATCCGTATTAAATCCAAACGGAAAATATTGCATAAACTTTTGATTGAATATGTTTTATTGTTTTACTTTATTTCAGGATATTGGTGCATTTGGAATCGCTCCTCAAGTTCTCAGACCTACAGAAGACTTTGCTGCTGCAGAGAAGATTACTGCTAGTAGGAAGAGACCGAAAGCGACTCAGTCCGATGGTCCAATACCTGGACTTCCTGTTCTTGAACAAATTATAGAGCCTGTCAAGTAATTTGAATGATTTTATTTCCAATATTCCAATGCTATGTGAATGAATCTGTAAAATTGTATGCAGAAATCATGAATTAAACAACTGATGACTGATCAATCGATGCATATACTTACAGGGAAACAGTTGGAATAAAAATTCTGGTGAAAATGGGTTGGAGGCCTGGCCAAGGAGTCGGACCAAGGGTAGCAAAAACAAAAAAATCCAAGTCCAAAAAACTAACCAAAGGAAAGGACTTGGAAGAAATAGACATGCCTACTATTGTTGATGAAAGCTTAAAAATACCTGACAGTGAAGAAAGTAAGCAGAAACGGACGTATGGATGTCAGTTACCACCCGAACTCACTAACAATAAAAATCAGACTGGTTCTGAAGGCTCATCAGACGAAGAGTTTGACTCCAATGTCCTATATGCACCCGATGATGTTGATTCTCCCTTATGCAATCCCAAAGAAAATACATTCGGACTTGGATATAAAGGCCTTGATCGAACATCTCTCATTTCTTCTAGTGGTCATGTGGATTTATTCGGGACGCAGCTAAAGTTTCGTGGAAATAATACTAGCAACTCTGGTGTAACTGGAGAGGTACGTTTGGATCAGATTAAATTCAATTAAATATAAAAATATAAACCCTGAGGAATCCGAAGAACAGAGACAACTGGCAAATAATTACACCCTGCAGACTGCAAGTTTCATTCCCGTTTCGAAGGCAATTTTTAATTTAGAAATTGATTGATTTTATGTTAGTACACATATATCCGATAAATCGAAAAATAGTAAATTTCTTAAGCTCCCAACATAATGCCTATTTCCTTGGGTTTGAATTTACTTTTTATCTTTAAAAATGGAATTATATTTTTATTATATTTATGTCATAGGCTTTTGGAATTGGGGCTTTCGAAGAACCAGATGCAGACGTTTATTCACGGGAAGACTTGTCTCAATACGATTTCGAACTGGAAACGATGGACGAGAGGAAAGCTCGAAAATTTAAAGAAATTAAGGATAAAACTAAGAAAAAGCAGTCTGACCAATGCATGGATGGATTCTGTCTTTCAAAATCCAAAGGGTCGAGGAGAAAGTTCTTTCCAGCGCCTCATCTGCCACCTAATTTTGAGCCTGTTCATTCGCGGAGAAAATCACGATTTGAATTAGCTCCTCCAAAGTTGGACGAACCTTCCGTCAAAAGAGGATTAGGACGTCATGCTCTGACAATGCAGGAGCGTCAAGTTCTAATCGGTGAGGAAATTTCGGTTGTGAAATCACTAGAAAAACCATTCGAAGCTGAGCCTTCAACTCCTTCAAAAGAAAGCCAAATAGAAAAGGATACAGGAAGTCAGCTAGCGGAGAAAGATCCATCCATTATTGAAAGAGTTGAACGAATTAAGAAGTTTGTCCAAGTATTACAAGCACATAGCTCACAAGTACCGGAAGACTTTATACAAAAACCAGTTTTCAAACCATTTCTGAGGAATCCTGAGAAACAAGACCGCTATGAAAAATATTTAACGCTCGTATCTGCTGGATTTCAAGGTTTGAACCTTAAACTAACTCAATTAATTTATCCTAAGTACGCCTTACTATCGCTCTTAAAAACTTAAACTACTTTAAACACGATTTCTTTTCTTGAACAACAGAGAGTCTTAAGGAGTTGCAACCCCCCGAAATGACTGAGTGGGAACGCGAACGAGAAAAATCCGAATTCGAGAGAGCTTCAGATATATATAAGCCTTTGACTGGGGTTATGTCCTCCAGATTTGTGTCAGCTAAGTCCCATGACATTTCACATGTTGGTAAGTACAGTCCTAGTTAACCTGAGAGTAAAGAGAAAATCTACGGATGATGGATTTTTAACTGATAATTTTAAATTTCCGAGGCATAATTTGTTTTTTGTTTGAAGAAATTTTCAACCAGTTTGAATGAAGTTTGCTTATTTTTCTACGGTATTACATATTTTAATTTGTTGCGTCCAAAAATTAAACCCATATTTGTATATAGTTCCTGAAAAAGAAATTCTGAAGGAAAAGGATCCCACAGAAGACCCCAAAGTTGCAGCCCGTTTAAACCTGTTTGGAAAATTAACTCATGAGGTTGTTGAATGGCACCCTGACAAGCTCTTGTGTAAGAGGTTCAACATAAAAGACCCATATCCTGAGTAAGATGTTTCTTGTCAAATCTGCCTACTTTATACATAAAATGTGATAGTTTTATTTTCAAACATAACTTTCACTCTATATCATACAGCTCCAAATTCGTTGGACTACGTGGTGGGCCATCTGCAAAAAGCGAAAGCACAGCTTTAAATGATTCCCAATTAGTAGCAGCTCCTGCTCCAATTCCTCCGAAGAAGTCACTTTTTGATAACTTGGATTTTTCCAAGCCTCCACCTGGTCTTCTCCATGTGAACAGCAGAACTGAAACCGAATCCGAACCGCCACCACCCGGCACGGGATATGAAGCATCATCAGAGGACTCTTCAATGCAAACAAAGAAATTGGATTTCCATGCCAGTGCAAGTTCTGAAGAGAAAGAGAATGTGCCCGTCAAGGCATCGTTGGACCTATTCAAAGAAATATTTGCTGAAAGTTCGGAGTCAGAAGATGAAAACCCGAATGATGAGCCCTTGCCAGTTGCGACTAGGACAATTAGTGAAAAGTCCGAATTTGAACAAAATGATCGAAGAGCTGAATTCGATCATAAATCGAAAGAACGTGACGATTCTTATAAAGATAAACAAGCATCTTCTTGGGACAAAAGAACTGGAGTACAGGCCAAGGCGAAGCCAAAGGACAATAACGAGAGGAACCGAGGAGAGCAGGAGAGTGGTAGGAAAGGAATCTTTGACGATTTGGACCTGATAAAGCTTAACAAGAGAAGAGATAGGCTTGACTGGAGTCTAAGTGGACCTAACACCTCTGCCAACAATAGAGAGACGGACGAAGAGGACAATGATAATTTACTATACGGTCCTAGAGCTCCGGCACAGCCAGTGTCTAGCTCAATCTTAAAGTCAAAGCTTCCATCTTCTAGTCCGCATCCTATCTCGTTGTCGACTTCAACAACGTCCATATCAATGAAAGGGTCCCTGATGAAAGAAGTTGAAGTTGTGTGGGTTGAGAAAAATGCTATTAGTGAGAGTCGGTCAAAAACTAAAAGACATTCTTTCAAGAAAAGTAAGAAGAGTAAAACCAAAAAATCGAAATCTAAGCACAAAGAGAAACACAAGAAGAGCAAAAAACATAAACACAAACGTACAAAACTCCCCAAATCTCAGAGCGCACATTCTCATTGCTCTTCCAGTTCTTCAACCGAGAACGAAGATGAGAAGCTCATGGGAGAAATATCTTCAGAAGAGTCATCCTCATCAATTACCATCCACAAGTCCCTAGACCAAAAGTCTCTGATCGCCCAGCTCAAGAAGATTTCCCGAACTAATTAACTTTGTTATCGATAGGCAAGAAATAATATGATTTGTTATCGATATGTAAGAAATAATATGAGCATGTAAATAACGTCAACGCATTTCATTTTAAATATAACTTTATTAACTGAGCAATCCCAAATGTTTTGCATATTTGAATTCGCACGGTCCTATTAATCTTTATACTTAATGTCTCAAAATAGATAACAATCTTAAATCTTAACTTCTAATCGTGTACAGTTTACAAGCATTCTACATACGTCTTCGAGGGCTGATAAACGAGCTGTTAGTGGACTTTAATGGAACTACAACAAGGACTCTAGCCCCTTGAGAATTACACATAAAATATTCTTGCATCCCATTATGCTTGAGTCTGAACAGGACCACGGTGTAAAAAGAAAGCGACCCCGGGCATTAACCTACAAAATAAGAAACAGAACACCCTCAATTCACATTTTATAACACAATTCAAGCCCAACTCTTGGCCTAAAAATCTACTTCCAGACCAGTACTTCCTATACACACACATGACTTTTCACTAACTCAAGCAGCAGAGACCACTAGATTGGAGTTCATTTTTGTGCAATGCTATTCGCAAGTTCTCTCAACAATGTCCCAAAAGTAACATTTAGAAAAAAACAATGTAGTAACGAAATCAACACTTTTTACTTCGGTTGTTCGGTCACACGATTCCCACAATCCCTCGACCGTCTGACTCACCGATAACTCACACTTGACCTACAGTAGATCTTTAATTCAATAACAACTTAACAAGACAAAGTTTCTTAGCTACTTCCATTCACACGAACCCTCCGTGTATTTGCTGATGCTGATACAAAAAAATGAACTATTCCAATTAGGTACCTATATCAAATTCAAAATTAACAACTACGACTTTTTAAGTTGATTAAATGCTTTTATAACAAGCGGAACTTTCGAAGCCGCTATCTTTGGTTCTAGGATTCAAGTATAGTGTACAAGTACATGTATGTGTGCATATTATACTTTAAGTTAACTAGCAGGGAAGTCTCAGTCCAAGTTAATAATTCAAATCATAGAATTTCATACGAACGAGACTGATTAACATCATAGACAATCCCTGGCGAAATTATTCACTTAAACTAGAAACGGATGAGTGCCAGTTTACATTTCAGACACAAAAAACCACATCCAATTAGCACTAATCAAACCGAGCTTATGTAAACTAGCACTCATCACATCATTTATACCACTTACACTTGCAGTTGAAGTTACTCTCAAGGATCCCCAAATATAGATTACTGGAATTCCCATCATTGGACATCATTATCAATGCGGGGCTTTGAACGAAAATAATAGGAAACAGAATAACAAATTAGTTTCACTAAAGCAGCCGCACTCACTGAACCATTAAAATTAATACTTAGGTCATAAATCTCAAAATGACATGAGCAGCGGGTGCTCAGCAGCCTTTCGGAAATCATGTTAAGTAGGACTTTCAGATTGGTTTGTTTAGGGAACAATGAATCTTCATGGTCGATCAAAGCGAGCTGAGTGGATCATCATAAGGTCCTGTCATAAGTCTCAACACGATTGGTTTTACACTTAACTCGAGAGTTAAGGGTTAAAAAATCAAAACAAAAACTTTAGAAAATGTAAATTTACACAAGAGATTCGAAAAACGACTATTCTAAATATTAAAACGAATTTAAGGGGAAAGGCTGCTGCGGATTTGATTGTTCAAATTACATCTGCGTCTATTATTTACTTACATCATTACTAGGTACTTTAATGCCTGTTTCAATCATCATTCATAATGTATGGGCGGGCGGGCTGTGCTGTTGAAACAATACATCAATCCCGAAAAACCTCTGAAAATAAAGCAAGTCATCGTTCCTTAGTTGTGTATAGGATAAAAACTAATCGTTAGCAATTATCAATGATCGTCGATTTAATTTCTCAGAGTAAGCTATATCAGCATAGACTTCAGCCAGGGATAACTTTAAGTACATCATTGACAAACAAGGTATAAATCAAAAGTGATTAGGTCGAATTAAAAGTTTGTTATAGGGCTATATCGAGCACCGGAATATTAATCAAAAGTTTCTAGATGAACTGAACTAAATTGTATGTGGTTGTGAACTCTAATTTCCTACTACCTTAAGCAATTGAATAATGAATTAACTCACACATTCTCGTAATAGTCAAGGAAGTTCCAATTACAAACCGCACGAACTTACACCAACCATCTAGACCTAAAATTTAAAAAAAACCTTCTAACTCTAGTTACATTATCTTCTTTTAACCTAGCCCGTTAATATTTGTGAATTGTGGTGATGCCATTACTCAGACTAAGCAATATCAGCATAGGCTTCAGCCAGGGATAACTTTAAGTACATCATAGTCAAACGCGAACGGGGTATTAAAGACATAAACATACCGTGTTTCCCCAACGTACGATTGTCACGATGATGACGCAAGATACATGGAACTGAACTTTTATTTCTTTTAACTATTTTTTATCACATTCTGGAGCTTAGTTTTAAACCATAAATTAAGAACTAAAAGTATTCTAAGCAAACCCCACGGTAGTTTCACTTAAGGCTAATTGAACTGATATCTAAGAATCTAATTAAGTAAGTGATTTTCTTAAACAGATAAAATCAGTAGAAGTAACGAAGTAAGAGGAAATTAAACTCACCGATATTTCTTATCCTTCATCCTTATCAAGCGACTTGTCGTACACTGATGAATGACCTATCGCAAAAAAATAATTAGTCGAGTCAAACAGGATTGTATTTCATGTCCAACTACCAACTAGTCGGCGGAAATTAAAATCATTAATCTTTCCCCCTAGTATAGTTCGAAATATCCTTTAGTTTTTTGTGTTGAGATGGACATTCAGATTGGTTTGTTTAGGGAACAATGAATCTTCATGGTTGTTCAAAGCGAGCTGAGTGGATCATCATTCGGTCGCATGCTCAACACAATTTTTTTTTCTATTACAAATTTCTCATTATTTTCCAACAATTATTTTCATGCAAGAAAAAATGTAAAAACGAAGCAAACGAATTTCACGAAAAAAAATAATTTTAAGCCGTCTGTGGCATTACTTTACTTTTACAAGGAAAACTTGAAGACCGAACTTTACTTATTTCATATAGTTATCTACAATCTACTTACACGTCACACGATGAGAACGCAACTGAATCGGTTCAGTAGTTAGATGGATCAACTGCGTTGGAAGACTGGATTCATGTTCCTTCCGTTCGGTCCCCCTAGTAAGTTAAAAAAGGTTGAATAAAATTCTATTCTAAAACAAATGAATAGGAAATATAAATTTTTCGTGTTGAGATGGATCATTCAGATTGGTTTGTTTAGGGAACAATGAATCTTCATGGTTATTCAAAGCGAGCTGAGTGGATCATCATTAAAGGCCTCATGCTCAACACGTCTGTCGTTGATTTTTTAACCGAGTCATATTTTAGCTGTATTGATTTTTTGATATGCTTGTAACCAGCTTGAACGTTTTAATTATTTTAACCGTTCTTCTCTACGTAATTAAAGAATATTCAAGTAGGTACTTACACCAAGCCAAAAACAGGATTGAGATGAAACGTCTTTTTATCAACCAGACTCCAAGAATTGAATTAATTCAATAATTACTTCATACGCGTTCAGAGGTCCAATCCAAGGGAAACATTAAAAAAACTTATTTATAAAACATGTATTTATGAAAAATAATGTACACCAACTTTCTCTCCTCATAATAAAAACCTTTTCGGGGCTTCAGAATAATTATACATTTTTAAAATTCGTATTGAGATGGGCATTCAGATTGGTTTGTTTAGGGAACAATGAATCTTCATGGTTATTCAAAGCGAGCTGAGTGGATCATCATTTTAAACCACATGCTCAACACGGTTTTAGACAAATATTTTGGCAGATAGCCGGACGGTCCGGCAGATTTTAAACTTAAGACTTGCGTGTGGAATAGTTAGACAGGACTGTCCAAGGTGAAGTGAAACTACCCGAAAAGGCATCAATAATTGATCAAAAAACACATTTAACTTACACATGGAAAAAACAATACTCTACGGTTGAGACGTAAGACGTAAAGCCACGAATATATTTACAGTTCCTCGGCAGTAAAACGAAATAGATTCCACTACCGTCTTTCTTTCCCATTCACAGCAGCTATTAAGCCACCAAGACGCATTTTGTTCCTTTGTAAGATTAGTGAAGCCACTCTGAAAGGCGGACATTAAAACGGCAGGAACTCAAAATTGTGGAAATACGCTTCCCTGCGTTCAAGAAACCAACCTGAAATTCACACATGCAGGGGCTTTAAAAATGCACTTCAAAATATACCCTATCAATGGTAATGATTATGGTCATGATGTTTTCTCAGAGCAAGTGGTATCATCAGGGGCTTTCAGCCAGGGATAACTTTAAGTACATCATTGACAAATGCCCTCACCTCGCATAGTACGAACATGAAGGGCTTAGCATAAGTAACCTATGTAGTGGGTGTATCCATGCCAGAGTCACACAGCTATGACAAGTGACAATAAATTAATAACCACGACATGCTACTTATACAACCTTTCTGCAGCTTAAGCATAGGATTTCCCCTGATTGAGCCGACGAAACACACAACATTCCACTTACTAAATAATTCCTCAAGAGAAAAGTCCACGCATTTCATTCATTCTCCATTCGATTTTCTACTCATGTATACAATAGAAGGCTTTACTAATGCTGAGGAGGAAAGCGGATTGCTCGAAATGCTAAGGCATCTTCCTGTGCTTTTGCTTTCTCTTCTCATGATTCCTGAGAAAAATGGATTCAGCTCGGGCAAACCAAGTGTCCTTGGATCCTACTTCACGACCTTATCATCTGAAAAGAACAAAAAAAAACAGTTCATTATTTTACTGCAAATGGAACACATAATACTTTTCAATTCAACCCCTTAATACTTTTTTATTTCATTTTTTTGCCTCTCGTCATTACAGGATAAGGACGTTCGGATCGTCGTCATAAATCCTTCAACGGATATTATTTGAACAAAACTCTCCACGGTAAACGATTCGAGTGGAATTACATGTGAATCAATAAGTACATAGTGCTAGGCTAGACTTTCTCAAATAAATATCAAGTCCAGAAGGTCGGGACTCGGGACTGCTCGATCACAAAATCAAATATCTACCAATTTCACACGACTGCTGAATATTTCATGAAAGATAACCCTCTTATCGCCCTATGTTGTGGCTACCCTGCACACACAATTCACTCTCTAGCTTTAATACTCCCACTCAACCCAGCAAATGATTAAACAGCCTGAGTGAGAGTCAGACATGTGCCGGTACTGATAGCATTCAATTTCCCTATCACAATCTAAAACGTAAAGATTCGACCAACGAACCAGATTCCATTTATGTACTATGTATTAAAGCTTTCTTTCTCCCATTCTTTTCAAACCCAGATCACGTTATTACACGGTTTTATTAGCCTCCCCCAACCTAATACCAATGTATACATACAAAACAGCACACACACACACACATGAACAATATACATTCAAATTTCACCCGTCACAAATCTCAGAAGATTCGCAGTCCAAACTTTTAACGATACATATAAAATAAACAAGGGAAACCCTACGATTCTTTCCCCGTACTACCTACCGACCCTGATTATCATTCAAGGGAGATAAAAACTCGTATCGTAAAAGACACAGTCTTACACGGATTTCATTAGGTAATTGACCCGAAAGTGCTACGCTTCCTTCAGAATTATCATAATTCCCCCATTCCCAACCAGTATAATACTAACATAGACACTTAACCTTCCAAACGAAACCTAACACAGTTGTCCATTTCCAGAACGGAATGCACACTATGTAGTAAGTTACTGGAACTTTCTATAATCATTATTTCCTATTGCCTTTGCAAAACTCAACCTTCCAGCCCTCTATCGTCCCACATAAATTCTTCCCGATTGCAAATAAACCGATCCGATCTGTTACTTCCACCATACCTGCATTACTTCCCGATTACATGCACTCTCTAACTTACAGCAGAAGCTCGACAACTTGACATGAGACGAGCACGCCGCACGGCTACCCCTACGACCTCCACTATACCGTTTCGGAGTTAAGTACAAGGGACAAAGGCATCTATTAGCAACTAGTACCATTATAATATACAGAAGGAACTTTATTTCATAACCCTCCGAACCTGAAACAGTAAAGTAAAAAAAAAAAGAGAGAAAATGAAAGGGTAATTATCAAATATTAATTTGATCTCACGACTTCCAGACATGCACATGATTACATTTACAAGTCCAATAGGTTCGCTAATTTCGTACTTCATACTTTATAACTTGCTCGTGCCTCCTCCCCCTCAACAAAACCCTCCACCCCAGAGTACTCTTCCTCCCTGCAATTATTTCTCTCAAATGGAAACCCGGAAGATTTCCTTTCCGAAAGACCACTCCATAAAATTCAACATTTCAAAGACACTATTCATTATACCTAGTCAAACAATACAAAATGAATTTTGTACATAACATGGACCATGTTTTCAAGTTTTTATAAAGGAGCATGTCCCCACGACCCAACTAACATTTGACACGAGTTCTGCGGAAATTGCTCAACAATACACCACCTGCGGCAGTTGATAATGTTCACAGGTTTATAAGGGCTTCTTTAATCAAAAGAACTTTTAACTCCTTGTCCATTATTCAAGGAGTTTTCCTTCATTTAAAACTAGAATTTCTCTCAATTTATGGAAGCCTGACTTCTACCCAAAATCCTACTCTCCGAGATCCCCATAACTGTCTCAATTTTTTCCACGACAAGTTACTTTACTCAATGAGAACTTGCCCCTTCATCTGTCTTTCTTCGCTCTTGCCCTTGTCCGTCCAAACTGCAGAAACCCGAGATTAAAGTTTTACTGCTTTAATTTACACTGTTATCCTCCTACCACTTCATATTTTATGAATACTGAATACAGATGATGGATGAATAATATCGTTTTTATATATACATAGCAAGTTAGAAAGTTGATGCGAAACCCCCTTCCTTTCTTTTTCGTTTACTAAGTTCAATCCCTTTTAAATATACAACTCGAATGAACGAAATTATCAAGAGAAAACTCAAGACCTCAACTACATTACATATACATATACAATAACGAGATCGAGTTCAGATACTAAAGTTTTATTTGTATTGTGCAGCCTTTTCCTTATTATATTAGCATTGCCTGCACTGCGACAAAGCACAGTCCGCACTATCGAAACTGTTGTGCAACTTGAAAGATTCAAGTATTCAAACCGTATCACATTTATCAATTACAAAGGACCCCACTCAATGTTTGGTATCACAGCCGTTCCTCTATTTCCTCTCAAACTTATTTAGAATTCAAAAACTCTCGACCGAATCGGAAGGAAGTGAAACATTTCTTCGAATTCAAATGCCAATAACTTTGTTCTATCTTGTCAGCTCGTAATTTAATTCCTCTGTGGAATTAATTTCCAGCCTTCCACACTTACATTTCACAAATATACATAGTCATTCATTATTACCTAGCAAGCCCAGCTGTTCACCATAATTGCAATTAAATACAAATCAAATATATAATTTCCTCCTCAACTCTCATAACTGCAATGCAATGGCCCTTGTGTAAGTCTATCCCGAATTCCAAACTTTCCGTGCAACTATTTTACAAAACAACAACCCACTCTTGCAATTATAGTTAGACTATCCAAAACTCGAATGATAATGAACCCAACCGTAACGTTATCCTTGCTGGATTAATTAACTTTCTTCATCTTTCCTTCAACCTCAATCAGACCCGAAATTCTTCTCATGCCCCACCCAGCAGAGTAGACCTTAAATGACGAAAGTACCGTTTGAATTCATTCAACCATTGATTGACAATGAATTAATAATCAATAAACTTTAGTTATGACAAGAAAATCATAAGATTTCAAGGAAACTGTTCCTTTTGAGTCCTTTGATACATTATTTAGTTCACGAGATTTAATTAACTACACCCAATGTACTAACTTTACCAAACAAATGACAGGAACATAACAATCCTAAGTTAATATTTCCTTTCCAACTATCCACATTGTACACTTTTCTAATACTTTTCTACCCGTCCCTGCCAGTTATTATCTCGAGATGTTAAATAATACTTATCCTCGGCTACAAGGAAGAAACTAAGCCATTAAATTAAACTTCTGATAATGACAATTCCTCTTTATAATGACACGATTGTTAAAGCACTAAAATGACCCACACAACGTTAACGTTCTTAATAATAGTCAAGTTGGTCCTTCCTCACAACTATTTAATATGTAATTTACAAACTTTTAATGCCATTCTGAAATCCACCCATCACCCAACCCTGCTGAACCATTTGTTTGGAGTTACATAAAATCCTTGTCAGTCATTAAAAGGGAAAATTTTGACTGAATACCATATCATTATTGCTAAGGGACTCTCAGTCAAAACTTTCCCCAGCCGGAAGCCATCTTACTGGTTATTTTCGAAATATAACGATCATATTTTCATGTCGAATTCAATGGGCGTCCAATTCATTTCATTTTCATTCATTGCCCCTTAATAGAACCATTTTTATTGAACATGACCGTGCATTGTGCAATCCTATATGCGAAGACCCTGTTAACCGTTTCTTACTCTTTTTATGACTTAGCTTAGTTCCATTTTCCATTCCTAAGCTTTTACAATATACCGTCAACATCAACATCTTGTTCATTTAACATATACGCACATGTAAATCCAAACTAGTAAATCTAGAACAGAGTATGACTACATTTCACAAGGGACTAGAAATGTGATGCTCAATTTCTGACAATAAATCGTACTTCTTATAAACGAAGAAGGGAGAGCACATGTAAATATTCCTCAATTCCAACCCAACATGTTAATCTACCTGGAAAAGACTAGTAAATCCCTCAAAAGGGCTCATAAATCTATTCGATCTTGCTTAAACCTTCAGCATAAAAAGGGTACTCGACTTTTCTCCCGTATATAATCTGTCAAGCAAGAGAAAGATTTTAAGTACATGATTGGACTTTCCCAGGTGAGCTTTACGTTTACACCACACAAAAGCTCCTAATAATACAAAATAAAAAACTTCTACTATCTCTCCAGGATGATGAAAAAAACCCTTGAGAAAAATAAGTTTGAATTTCCTCTGTCTCCCTTCCTGTCATCTTCATCGTCGGGTGCCCTTCAGGGGAAGACTAAGAATAAGGACAAAGCTGGTAATGTATCTCTGACAATTCTCTGTATATTACACTCAGAGGTTGACAGGTGAGTATGTAATGTGCGATTGGCTTTTATGCCTTTTGTACCTACTGCGGCTCTGCAATTTCTCTCCGTTTCTTAGTTTAACATTTACCTTTCTCCGTTCTCTTTTATTTCACTATTACTTGCGCAGAAAAGGAGTACAGCCAAACGGCCGACCAAAACCACTCCAGAGACAGAATCCAATGCGTACAGAAGGGATGAGAGGAAATACAAAGGAATAATCTGATAAAACACTGCTTCACCTCGCTTTACAAATAGATCCGCTTCAATTGAATGAGAGAGTGGACTCCGCTCTTCCATCTCCGATACTAAGAGACCGAGAGAAAGTATAAAACAATCAAAAATCCCAAGTCACTCTTCCCCATGACATTGTACGAACAGCAGGAAATAACCTCCAAGATATTCCCACAAGTCCACAGAAAAAAAAACCGGAGAAAATTAAGCTGCATATGACGAGCCAGTACAATCCTCCCAATAATATAAATATAACACGATCCGATACAATACCAAACTAACCAAATAACGAAACCAAGGAAAACTCGTTCTACTCTACACAGCTCCAAAAAACTACAACACGGAGAATGAAGCACTCAGAGGAAAAAAGTCTGAGTTGGATTCCAGTGTCCTGCTTCTGTCTCGTTCTCTTTATAACGTAACGACCAAGTAATTCCAGAGTCAAGTCAGTCTCAGTTTTTGGCCAACTCACTACTTTTTCCCCTCAGCCGGGTATTTATAGGGTGAAATTCTGGCCCACGTCCACAGTTCATACCCTCACCACTGAACGACAAATACGAACAGCACACACTACTCTCTCACACACACAAACACACCACTTCTAAGTCGAGGAACCAAAAACGTAAGCCAACTCCGCGAGATTTCTCATCAATACGCTATATAAAATCATATCAAACTTTATACCCAGTGTGGATTAAGGGGAAAGGACAGGACAATGACAAATCAGTGATTTATTACACCCACCTATCTAGTTCGACTCATAACTGCTACTGTGCCATCCGCTCAGAAAGGTGAAGCCAGTTTAATATGGACTTTCCCTCACACCTTCATCCCAATTTATCAACTTCAAAATAGCTGGAATATAAAAAAAACCTTAAAATGTTTCACCCATGTTAATGGACTTCAAAAAAATATCGATCCATAATCCTTCAACGGACTCACCGAGCAGCCCAAAAACTTCAATTTTAAGCAAGTAAGTACAATTTCCCCAATCTCATTACTACTTCATAGGCCTTCCAACTATATTAATTTCAACGGAGAGTTTTATTTCATATTCTTTAATTACCAACCCCTTCTTCCTAGAATTATTAATCGCTTCCCCAAGCAACCTGAACATAATAATCGCTCAAGCAGGAGGATCGTCATCCTCAAATTTATTCCACTCAGGAAACATCTCTCTCCTACCTCCACAACTTTATTACTAAACTAAACCCAATGGACCTCCAGGCTCCAGGTATCATTAATACTAGTAAAACTACCCACCCATAACATAGACACAGAGATTATTTTCAAAACACCTCTCCCCAACATCCAATCATAATCCTTATTATTTTACAAAAATTCATCCAGCTAATCTCTCCTTACATAAATATCGAGGTATTAGGATTTCAAGATTTTCAAAATACCACTACGAGAACAGACTCATCCCTTTGAATTAATGAAACTGACAAAACTCTTGATTCACCCCCTCTCCTCGTTTCGTATTCATCAAGACGATACGACTTGATTTGTTTTCCAATTTCTTAGCTCCTTTAGCCTACAACTACTAAACCCTACTTACTCATGCAAGGGGAAAGCACCGGAATCTTTCCTATCTCCTGCTGCTTCGATTTGAATGCATGGCAAACCTTGAGCTCCTCTCCCTTTACGCAACAGTTGCTCACAAAGGAACAAATTCGGCTGGCTTTATGAAGGCGTTAAAAGCCTCCCCGTACAGCACAATACACCTTTCATTTCATTACCATACAAGTAGCCTTACGACTCCACCACGACCTCCTATTGTACTAGCTTCTGTAAAGAGGTTACATAAAATAGCAACGCAATTTAAGAAACCGATTACAGGTGATTCCAAAGGGAACATATAATAATTCGCAATTCAATGGGAGAAAGTTTCTATACCCATGACTTTGCATCGTGATACTTCTAGCGTGTATATTAATTTCCCACTGGAGACAGTGTTAACTTATCAGGAAGGATTTCAGTGTCAGTTACCTTTCCCCTCGAGTCACAAAAGTTATGAAAATCTGATGGACTGTTATACTGAACTACTCTGAACTCGTAATCCGGGTTTATTGTATTTAAAAACATAAACCGTAAGTCTTCCATTGATAAATTCTATCGGAATTTGAGCTTAAGCTTATGGGACATGACGTTAGAGTGCAATTAAAAATAAATACGTCTCCCTCTAGCTATACCCTTCACAGAAGACAAATACACAGATCAATAAAATTATATTATCATCTGAATGGTCGCAATTGTAGGTCAAACAAACGCTTTCTACAGAAATCAAATGACACATTATATTAAACTTCAGCATGGCCCACTAAATAAAGCCCCTTGAAATGGAATCCGACATATTTTATCCTCGACACATTTCGATTCCTTCCTCTCTAAACAAAAGCCGGGTCGTAATTATTCGTTCAATTGAATCCAAGAATTTATATCAACTGTCACAAACTAGCTCTATCATTGTCATTCATAATTCTGCAGCTATTCAGCCCGTCAAATCACATCGAGACCTAGCCTCAGCAGATTTAGTATCCAATTCCAATGTATACAAACCACAAGTTGTGTAAAATATCTGCAAACCCACTTTCTCCATTAATAATATTAATCGCAATAATACTCCCACCTCTAAGACCACGAATCGAACTTTCTCTCTCCAGTCTCTCCCCAACGCCCCACTCCCTGCAGCCAACTAATAAACCATTCTCTCATAGCTCTCAGTCCAACCATTAAATCCTACTTTATTAACTTTCATGACACGGCCAATAAATTAATCTTATAAATAATCTCCTGTCCTCTTTGAACTATGAAGCTTTCCCATATGACTACAGTTACTAATGCTACCGTAGCAAGTTATCGAAAATGGTAGTGGAAATATATCTTGATTGATGATGATGTTATCTTACTCTGAACAATCTATGACTTTAATACCCATTTCTACCCTGAATGTCCAATGAAATGCCTCTAAAAACCTTAAACAGATTACTTGTATGACCTTTCTCTTAAAACGAGGTGTGAAAAACCATGTGCATTCACTGCCAAGAGAATTAACACTGTTTTTCCTCTTATTTTTGGCAGGTTACATCACGAATTTCAATTATCAGCTCAATTGGATTGAGGACAACAACTGTAGAAGCCTCGAGCACAACAAAACTCCTACTGATGCTTAATCCGATATTCGAAGAATTCGGTCACTCCACTTCACAACAAAACAACATCTAAACTCAGAACCAACAGCTCTTTGTTTATAAAAATTACTACTTCTTAACAACTTACAGACCATCTGTTCCTTTCTTATCGAACATCAGAAGATAAAATACTAAAAGCGGATAGTCATAAGTGAAAGCAGAAAACATAAGGCAAGACTCTGATTTATACATTCATTGATGAAAAACACTCAAGATTTGTATCTGTCCAGACACCAGACGAAGCGAAGGATTTGATCCTTCCCAATCAACCGGACAATCTTCTTGAATACTGGCCAAAACTACAAGCGACAAGAAGAAATATAGTGAAATAAAACTATCTAGGTCCACCCGAGTCTTTTTTTAATCCAAGATCTGTCACATAGATCAAAGAATCATCGGATCAAAGTCAAAAAAACTATTCCTTCTCTAGACCACTATCAAGGCTCAAGACAATAACTCCAGATTGTTTGTTGAAATTATTGTCCACCCAGCTACCCAATTTTGTGATCCTAGACCAAGATCGTGCCACGGAGAGATTGTCCCCTTTGACTACGTACAAATACATTGGCAGCCTGTCACAAGTTTTAGTAAAATATAACCCAACTAAATCCAAATGTTAAGTGTTTCTTTAATCCAAACTTTTCCTTAGCGAAGGAGGAAGATTCCGAATAAAGAATTCACTTGTACGTTTATTCGTCCTTCTCAACTTCTGTAAGTACTCCCAAGTTAATTTTGGAACAGAAAACGCCGTTTGTGCAAGGAGCTGTACTCTCACTCCAACACTCATCGAAAAAAAACTACCCTGCAAACAGACTTGACTCAAAGTGGGAATTGGGAAAGGATCAGTAGGAAACACATTTGTGCATCAGCCCAACTAAATCGTCCTTCTTGTCAGCTCACTTTGAGTTCCTTGTGTTTCTCTCTGGACTCTCTTGTGTTCATTCGGTGAGATTACGCTCAGTCAGTCACGATCCCAATTGCAAGTGAGCTTCAAGTGTAGCAGTGAGATACTTATTAATCTAATATAGTTTCGTCAAACTCAACACTCAACCGAACTCCATTTCAAAACCCCTTTCAACTTTTGCTAAATTTTTTTTACCATCTTTCTAAATGACATATTTAACGTTTTAGAGTTAATAGTGTGCATCGCCCTGATTTCTATTAAGTTGTGACCCCATTGTATCAAACACTAAAAGTATAACGGTAGTCATTCATGCCAACTTCGTGCCAACACCGCAGTTACTTTCTCTTGTCATTAGACCTAAACAAAACAGAATAACAGAAACACGGGACTTTAATTTAAATACTACCATCGATCTGCTTGAACTTGATCCATATAATTTTTGATAAGGGTAAAAGTCGTACAAGGGAATGATCATCATCAATTCAAACTCTTGGGCCAGTTGGCAGTGGAATCCCATATTTTAATGCATTTTATCGTTAAAACACACAAGTAGAGTTGGGAAGTTTTGCGTGAAAAAAACTTACCTACTTTTACCAAGGATTACTCGCCACACGAGGATCATCCTACTATGAGTCTCGAATTAGACTCGTACTATCAAAACCTAAGGGCTAGTCAGGGAAGATCTGCATCTATATGTGCACCAGGTTCAGCTATGGAGACCGCTGCAATTGCCAATGCTGCAAATCGCCGTCACCTCCCACCACATAATCTTAATGGACGTGGTGTAGTCCACGAGTACAATCAGTACTCATCACACGGCAGTGGAGGAAACATGCACATCGCTAATACCGCTGAGTCCCCTAGAACCAGGAAACATGGGGCACATCGGTCACAAAGTGCACGAGTGGTTGGTTCACGTCCCAAAATAAAAAGAAGAGAACAAGAGCTACAGGAATATCAACAACACCTCGACCTAGCCTCCTCAGAAGGTGCCCTGCGAGATAGCCAAGGCCAAGACTCTTACAACCCTTTCTTGAACAAAGTGGCCAGCACAGGGCGACTCGTGACTTCAACCTCGCTTGAAATGAGCCAGAACTCCCTTCACCACCAAGGAACTCCACCCCCTCCTCAACCCTTGAACAATGCCTTCCTTTTGTCGGCTGAGCTTCCTCGTGACTCCCCTCACCTCATGAGACGACACAGCGGTGGAGGTTATGAAAGACGAGGGTCATCTGATCAAAAGTCAACTCCAGAGAAGGACAAAATGTGCTACGGTGGTCCAGTTATCATTCCAACGATAGCCACACCTGAAGCCTCACCCCATCCCGTCAGACGTGGAAACACTAATAATTCACACCAGCAACAACAACAATGCAGTAACAAGCCTGTAGGACTCCCAAAATCCCCTACAGCATCCCGTTCAGGTTCTCAACGGAGAGTAAATTCTGTAAAAAGCCCTAAAAGAATGCCAGAGCGGTACTTAGATGTGCCCGACTCTAACCAGCAGACTTCACCCGATGATGAAGACGAAGAATCCTATCGCTTACGATCCTTCAGTTTAACTCCCAAAGGTAAGTAGAACAAAAGTCTTTCTCTATTTACCCTGTCTTCTTTATCTTGCAATAGATTACAGCCCCATTCCCTTTCTCTGCTTTCTGCAATTGCAATCGCTAGCTACGGCATTGTCTCTCGTATTTTTATGCACTCATACCTTCCAGGATATTCTATTCAAACAACCATCATCCTTCCACTGCATTGCTGCTTCAAAAATTTATTTTCATTCCTAAACATATCCTCTATCCTCCTCTGTTCTACTGCAATTCGAAATCGCAAATTCTGGGAATATTCACCGTGTGACAAATCTGACTGGCGGGTTTACAGACTTTTGCGGACATGGGGAACTAGGCCAATTCACATGTGATATTGAGCATACAAAAAATATCCAGTTCATTAAATAAAAGTACTGTACACAAATACCTAAATAACCATACATGGCTGAATAGGTCGACAGAGGAAATTCTTTTTAGCTCCTGGAACAAAATCGCGTGCAGGATTATAAGCTGTAACTTAGGGAGTGGGAATGCAATATGCATAGATACGTATATGCACTCACTTACTCACATGCTTAATTTATACATCATTCTATTCATACTAAAAAGTCAATACACATGCACAGAATCCTTGCTACGTTTTCCAAACCAAATGACTGCCGTCACCACCGATAGCAACCAATTCGTCTTAAGTTGAATCGAAGTAGGTTAACAAAACTAAGGGACCTAAAATAAAAATAATAAACTTCTATACGTTATTCAAGCTTCATTAGATACAAACAGGCCCAGCAACAACTTTTCTGATAACGCAAAATGTAATGTAAGATCAGAGAACAAACATGATAAACACTGCTACCAGGAGAAATTTAAATTCAATGCAACATGAGCCTGTGAAATGTACATATCTTTGAACGGACGAAAGAGCGCATCCAGTCACGAACAGTGAGTGAAAAACCGGAAATACTATTATGAGAAAAAAAACTTCCTTCAGTACTAGTTCATAGGTCTTGATCTTCAACCAAGGATTGCCCCTGAACAAAATTGTTTTCAACGAATCGTACGAAAAATATTTTAAAGGATTCAGAAAGTCAATCCTATATCTATAAACCAATTTGGAGCTACTCATAACTAGCCCACCAACTGTTAAGATTCTGAGTGGAGACCAAAGCCCAAAGGTTTCACGTGAGAAAGATGATGTTACCAAACTATTCCAACTCGAACTTAACGATTCGAAGACGGAAGTAAAAGCCAAATCTAATTCTAGTATAATACAAACGGTCCAAACCTCTATTCCACACAAATAAATGGCAAATTTCATACAAAAAAGGGTCTACAAATCTCTTGAAATAGTTGAAACTAGTACCAATAGAACAAAGCCATTTGCAAATCTCCTAAAATTCACTCAATGAAATATTTATTTGATTGCTTTTTGGAACGGCCTGTTCTAAAAGCACCAAGCAAGAGAGCCTTAAGAACATAACCACTAAGGAGAAGGTCCCACTAACCTTAGTACCTATAGCTATAGCATATACAATATTCATAAAAAAAAGTTACTACTCCCTCCCCTACATTCTATAAAACCCATTGATCTCAAGAAAGCCAAGCTCCTAGAAAAAATATTACAATATCCAATTTAATTGAATCAGAAAAAAAACATCCAGAGTATAGTGGCAGTTACGAGTGTCTTTGCGAACGAAAAAAATATCATGAAATTTGGTGATTCGCCAAAAACCATATCTGCAAACTCACTCTCAACCACTCCTCTTTACTTTGGAGATACTGAGAAAAATCACCAGTCAACTTCAATACTACATACATGCAATCTAGTTTCAAAATGAAATACAAATGTAACCAAACAAGTTCGGAATGACTGCTTTCCAAATTATTCGCACGCTTAAGCGTCCGACTCGTTGCACCTGCACCAAGATGAAACTATTTCAAGTCTCTTGGAAGTTGGAACTCGTACGTACCTGCATCGTCATCAAGAAGGCTCTCCATTTCCATACGCACGGATCTCAACATGAAATGGGCAGGACGTGATGTGACACCGCTTTTAGTGGTAACAAAAGTTGAATAGATACTCCGAAATTCTGGAATAGGACAAAAAGAGTTATCAGACATTTTCATCAGTTGGCCTTTGAGTACACTGTACACATTCAGCTTTCTCATCTTAAATTTCACGTACGCTATATATTTATATGGAATCTCCTATACTCGCTATATCCTAGACGCCCGCTTTAAAAACAATATCCCACAGCTGGAGGTGGTTGGGTAACATTTATATTTACAACGTTGATTGCTTTCAACTCTGGTGAGTTAGCTCGTCCTGATCAACAAATGCGATACCCGAACCTCGAGTCTCAAGATCGTATCGTCTCCTCTTTATCGCAGAGCTAATAAGTATTCAACTTCTGAAACTTGGCAAAGTATGCAACAAAGTATTTGGGTGACATTCGACGTTCTTCTTTCTATTTACAATCTCTGCATATTACCAGCTTTCATCTGCATTTGATAATCGCTCCCATCTCGACTTCACTAATCTTACTAAAACCTTCTCATCCACAACTACAACCCTTCAGTCACGGTGCACATCCTTTCAACCCGTCACATTACTTGGCTTAGTTCGATAGCAACAAAGAAATGCAATATGAAGTTAATGAAGCGAAGATCAAACAAAACCCATTGAGATGTACGATGAGACCGGGCTGTTTGTTATTTCTGAAGTCTCCCATCACTTCGAGGCTGAATTTGAAAATTTTAAAGCACTCGAGACTCATGAAAATTAATATTCCCAGCAACACATAACTTTTAGTACTTCAGCCTCATCGAGAATATTCAAATAATGATCAAATACTTATACGGTTAACTAAACTTCGACTACTCGGTGGGAGACATTCAATTTGTTTCCCATCTATTCTTTAAGCTGATCTAGGCTCAGGCTCGGTATACTAAACTATGAAAACCATCTAATAACATAAGTCAAGGAAAATGATTTCAAAGGAGATCAGATTCAGAAACAACAGGATCTACTTTTAATACCTTTCAAAGTTTCTCAGGTTTCTACATTTCTATTAACTTGGACCAACCCCTGAGTTCAAATTTTCGAAATAAACAAAATTATTATGGCTCTTAAACATGATGAATGCAACAATCCTAGCACAATTGTGTCGTATTTCTCGCTAAATATACAAAATGCTTTAGAGATTTCTCAAATTTTCTCAGGAAGCTCAAAAGGGACAGGAAGGAAGTTACACGATATACATATTTGACATCTACATTTCAATAAGAAAATTTAAAAGAGCCTACTTTACACAGAAGAGCCATAGTAATATGGCTCTTCTGTGCCTACGTTGTTAACTTCTTTCAACTTGACTGAATACAGTTTGCATTTATCCAAACAACCAGCAAATTTTCCCATATTGACAAACTTACTAGCTGGCAGTTTTTCAACACATCCTCGCTCCATTGCTCTTAAGAGTTATGAAATCACTGCGACCAGACATAAAAATACAAATTATAAACAAACATTATCAACAATAATATCTCCAACCAACATTCTACATACGCAGTTGGGGAAGATAGTTCTAGCCTCTCCAGGAGTCAACTCAAATTTATAAAGTAGCCAAAAATCCGGTCACCAGATTGGAAGTGGAATGACCTTTTACAAAATACCAGATCGCGGCAATCGAGGATCCCCAACTGGTTTCACTCTAAATTCCAACGTTTTCAACCAAACTTTCCTTCATAAAAGACTTTCACATGTCTCCCTGATATGGCAATCCAATGGCAAAAATCGGATTGATTATTCCTTAGATCTGGGCTAGGATATACAAACACTTAATCACTCTCAAAATCATAGCTTTCACAATTCACAATATCCAAATTGAAATAACAACACCCACCCTTCAAACATTTCCTGCCATGCAGAACTCAGAAATGTAAATTATGCATACCATATCAGACGCAGATTTATAGTAACTAATATCGGCACTCATTTTCTCCACGATTTTGAACGGACGGATCAGATTATTATTGTGCAAAATTCAAACGAGATCCCAACGATTTTTTCCTCATTTACAAACTGAAACTTTCCGTCGGCATGATCTGCTGAGAAAAGTTATTTTAGCCGTAAGCGTAATAAAATGACTTATCATACTACTGAGTTATGATATGATATTAATAAAACCATGAAAGCACAGCCTTTTCATAAATTTTGTTTTAAAAGTCTTTTTATCGTTTACACGGCTTAAAGAAAGCAAATATACACTACTTGGTAAAACATTTTTACTTGCATAATATATCCATATGACTAGTTCCATTACATATTGATTAGTACCATTAGTATTAAGTAACAGTTAGATAGAAATTCCAAAACACTATTAAAAAATCTATTAACATTTTGAAATTCCATCCAAACCCCCCACTTCTCCCATCTCCAACAAACTAGCAAGAACAAATCTCATGATCAGTAATACTAAGAAATAAGAAAGTATTAAGAAGCAACATACAGAGTCCTGTCACATGTGATTCATATAATCCCAGTATTAACTTTCGTCCATACAGTTGACAGTATGAAAGAAAGTGAATATAAGTGACTCCGTAAATGGACTATGGACCATACTGGCAAGGGAAGTATGTTCGCCTAGTAAATATCCTTAATCTCCTTTCTCAACCATGAAGACAGAAGCACTCGGTCCTACCTTTTAATTATTTAGAAGAAATGTGAGACAGATAATTGGACATTTTCACCACAACAACATGCTGCAGCTAACCTCCAAGCTAAGAACATACACCTGTTGCCTCATCATTATCATCACCACTCCATTTCTCTGTCCTTTCTCCCCGTCAACTATATCGCCAGCCGGTCCGTATCTGAATATAAGCAAGCAGCAGCCAATTTTTCTATCGACGAACAGCTCCGTCCATCATCAATATATTATATCGATAACATCTAACACAGCAGTCGTCCACCCGTTCTATCGGAGATAACTCACATAACCATAAGGTCATTATAAACTGCACACGACCGACAAATTTCCAACTACAGGTTCAGCCAGGGAGAAAGTGAATGCATAAATCAATCTCATCTACTCTCGAGGCGCAGAAAAGCTGCTCCCTCAAACTAGAACGCTGTCGATTTCATTCAAATTAGATTCCAGTTAATTTAATCACTTCAACCTGATATCATCATCAACGAGGAACGATACACACAAAAACCCTTCAGCAAGTTACATCCAACCCGTTTCCATCTCCTCCAAGGCATTAAAGTCTAATTGACAGAAAATATAGCTGTCTGGATAAAAGTGTACGTGCAAACAAACTTCAAGAATATCTGTCTATATACTTCCAACCCGAGAAAAGGAGGAGAGGGTAAAAGGGTAAACAGGCGAGGAGAGTGGAGGAGAAATAGGACCATTATCATTAAGTCAGCGTAAATTCATGAGAGTAGGCAGCAGGTGCCTTTCACTCAACTTAAAAAATATAATAACATCACAAGGCTTTTGGAGTTTTGCTCTAAGGAATGATGTCACGAATAAAGAGCCTGCTTTGTCTTCTCTTATCCCAACTCACTTCGCTCCTTAGATTATAGATTCTAACATAATACCAGGCTCAGGGTCATATGCACTATGCTCGAGACGGGAAGGAATTTTTAGCTTTTAATTATGATGCTACTGACAGCAATATTAGAAAAGTCTCACGCGAAGCGATTCGGAAGTTGACATTCCTCTCTTTTACATCAACCTGTGATCTTAGAACTCTCGAAACCAGATATTGTCTAATTCCTTCCTTCTGATTCTACAGCTTCCGAGAAAACTACTAATCAAATAAAAGGGCAAAAACAAATCAAGAAATCTAAACGGTTCAAAAATAACTACCGGTTCAACTAGGTAGTATCAAGTAGTATGTAATCTTTGTGTTTACATTTCGGTCGCTCATTCCATAGAGGACTTCTAGCAGTTTTCAGTTCCAACTCTGTATTTGCATCAATCCAGTCGTCATTTCATCATGAATTTTTCTCAGTGACATCACGAACAAATTTAGCATTTGACTCTCTTCCTCGTCATGTAAAAAAAACCTTGATGAATCCAGAATCCAGCAGCAGAAAGAGAATCCTGCAGCAAGCCCAAGCCGTATTCCACGTGCAACAAACGGTCTAATATTAGGCCGTAAGCCGGCTCTTTCTATTTAAAACTGAATGTCAGACCTAAAATACTCATTCAACTTGATAACGATGACGCAAGAGCCACCAACAATCTGGAAAATATCCTAAATCTTAACAACTTCCGTGAAGTTTTTCCTCTTCAGAACTCATGCCATCATCAACGCACACAGCCAGAGCCAAATCATCCATCTCCAGCCCCAGTCAAATACAGAAGTACAGAACCTCTACTATGCGGTATCGCAGACAGAAATAGAGACATTCAAGTTTGAACAAAACTTTAATTGATCTTTCCTGCCTATACGCATTTGGCATATTTATACGTCCGCAACATATCATTGAAACTACTCCTAATACACAGAGGATAATAGGACACTAATATTATATATTAATATTATCAAACATTAGTCGATATCTCGACCGACCCAGTTAAAATTGATACCTTGAGGGCACCCCGGATCATGATTCTCAAGGCATGACGGCTCATATGAGATCAAAGCTAATCCTTGAAGTACTTCAACTTGTATCCATCAATCTTTTCCACAAATAACAAAGTACGAGGCATCTACACAGACACAAGGCCAAATTTTCTTCAAACCCCCTTCCATTTACAGAAACATTTTTTCGCCAATCTACGGACAGAAGCATGCTTTACAGTGACGGACAATATTGTACTATATTTAAAAAAATGCAAATTAAAGCCGTGAGCATTTTTGCCTCAGCGAATTTAACTGTTCAACCAAACATTGTTTGGAAGTTCATTAACACAATTTTCTTACTAATTTAGTGTCTGCATCAACTAAATTCCCCGGTATCCTCATATTTCAACAAAGTAGATGGAGAGAAAGTTAAGTCAGTATAAATATAATGTTCGACTTTCCAAGCAAATTGAGCCCTTGCCCTGTTAACATCGATTCCATGTGTCAAACCTACTTACTGCGAATAAATTCTTATGAAGACGGCTTATGTACACACACAATAATGGAACAGAAAAGCATTTTGCACACGACGCGACGGGCAGTCCAGTCTTTTCCCTAGACTAACTTTCACTCACTCTCTCTTCCTTTCCCCAGCATGAACTCTATATACAAACTATAAATTCTTTAAATAAAATTCAATGTAAATCCAATTACTATGGACAATCCCACAAAAAATAACACCAGCGAGGTTTCATTTCCGAAGGTATACATTTATGTACATATAGTTAGCAGGCTCCTTTACAAGTAATGGCCATCCGTCTCCATTTATTCATTTCGACAGTCGACAACATACATTTCAGTCTTGTAGTCAGATTCAAAATTCGCAATTCAATGAAACCCGTAGGAAAGAAAATATTAGTGCTCCGTTCTTCTTAGAAGACCTTTGAATTCCCAAGACCCTAGCAGCAGTAGCAATAGATTCTGTGCAGATAGATCCATTGGTACACAGTGAGAATTGTTAAGTAAATCATATTTCCCTGTACTAGTGGGAACTCAGGGAAGCAGGAAGCTTTTTGTTCCATACAAACAGTCCTTCAATGCTTGTCAATGTCAGATCCTCAAATTTTCATTCCACTCGACAGGAAACAGGGCAAAGCTAGCGTAAGTCAGTCTTCCTTCCATTTGAATGCCAAGCTAGCGACCATAAACTATAAACCGCAAGATCCTACCTTACCTTCTCCGTTCACAATTCAGACAACTCATTTGAATGAGAACAATGTATAGAACTCATTAATGCACTACAAGTACAACTCCAAAACCAAAATGATGGATTTACTGTACAACAATGCACTAGAGACAGGTAGAATTCGGTAGGCTCCACTTGTCTTGCTCTTGTTCATGCATATTAGCAAATGAGAATGAACATCTTCCGTTTTTCAAATCTAATATCTACAAAGTACAACCTTTGGATGCCTTGGAATAAAAGCATCGAGCTTTATCCATGAATTTCTAATAGCTTTTAAGTCAACATCTTCAGACAGCTTCAGACTCGCATGCACATAGCACAAAAGGAAGATACGAAAACCTTTCAGACTTCTAATTTAAGCTACTAGACAATCCTCTAATTTCAACCTTAAATATTGCAACCCCAGAATCTGGGTTCCTCGTTTTCCCGCTGGAGTGACAGCATAGTTGAACCCGGCATGCTAGTCGCTTTCCCATTATATTCATCTGAAATCGGAGGTAGATTACATGCTCAATTCATTAATATTTTCCTCTTCTACAGGGATAGTGAACCGAGGAGATTCTTTTCGAAGACGGCGATCCCGCAGTAACAGTCTCATACCTATTCCTACAACACCTGAACCCCAGTCCTACACAGCATTCACTTCAGATGACGGGCTCCTCATGCCCGCCAATGTGAGCAGGGCAAACAGCAGAAACAATAGTAGGAGGTCATCAAGGACTTCTCCTATGCCGACACCAAATCAAAGTCCAAGACCCAGTCTCACACCTCAGCCACCTTCACCTACAGGCCCTGCCACCCACTACCGAGTGGCTATGATTGGAGCCAGGGGAGTTGGGAAATCGGCCCTTATTTCACAATTTCTCACTTCCGAATCTATCAACGCATACGATCGACAAGCTGAAACCGGTATGTAATTCTTTTCTTCAATCTTTTACAACAAACTTTCCAATTCCTAGAAAACCTTGGAATGTGTAGAGTCTAACATCCATTCGTAACTTGGTAATGCATGAGCCTTGGACTATATTATCAATTCCTGTCCACATTTCATCTCTACCCGTGGATGGATATCCATGTACAACTCGCTCCGGTGAGATCGAAATTGAATTCCACAACTCTTAAATATTTTACGAGCCTCACTCTGAGCTATACTCTTAGCACTGTGGCCCTGTCACTGGCAAAAAAGTTAAAGTGAAGAGAATTTTCTCACCAGCTTTAAAGTCTAAGTACCTAACCATGTAGCCCAGCTAAAACAGTATCTCAATTCTTCTCAAGTCTGCGGTTTTCTTGGATAGCAATTCCCTAAAAAAAAGAGATCATCCAAACCACAAACAGAAACATAGCTGTGTACACAGCATTTTCTCACACAACGCTTTCTCCATCCGGAATCCCTATTCCTGGTAGACAGTGCAATAATTCCTTCATTCATGCACCATGGACCACATGGGAATACTAATATAGGCTTCAGCTGTCGGATGCTTTCTCCTAAATCTAAACAGACGCAGACATAACCTTTGGGATAATTCCACATCATTCCTTTAATAAAGCAAAAGCAAAAGTATCTCAATTTCCGACCTTTCAAAAATTTTATGAAAGTTGTGCACATGACATAGTATAAGTTAGTAAGTAGTATTATCAGTGAATGACTACGCCTAGTTTAAACAATGGACTTCCCTTTTTCAGCCTTTTAACCCCACCCAACAATTAGTAAAGAACAAAGTAAAATAAGCAAATCAATACTTGTACAACTACAGCTTAACAACTACTAGAATAGAACCATACTAACAAACTAACAACACATCTGTGCAACTAAACTTCTTAGAAATCAAAAACACGATCAACGATGGCCCAAAAAGTCTTATAAGCACCTTTGACGAACATATAATAAACTCTCCGTGTTAGTTTGTTAGCAACTCATATGGATTAGTTAACTTTCTCCTCACTCACAAGTCGGATCCCTTAATCTCAGATCCAATTCATACAAATCCCTATGTCCCTTCCGTATTCTCTACTCTATTTCTATTGGTCAGTTAACTTTCAAACTAACACCAGATTATTGTAAAAGCTCAAGCAGTTTGGGCTTTATTTACACAGTTGACAGTACGAAAAATACAAACCCAATCTAAGTCACAAACAAACCAGAACAACTGTTCAAATATTACAGTTTCCCCTTTAGTCCGAAGAGTTCATTTCCCCCCTCATTCGATGGAAGTCCGCTACGAATTGGTGTAGAAATTCAACCGACCTTGCAATATCAAAACGGCCATTATCCTTTTTGGAGAAAAGGAAGCGATTCAACATTCAACATTCAAAAGCGAAACAAGACAACCCAATACTCTATTTTGATTTATAAATTCAAAGAAATTTAAACAATAGACACGACCTAAATTTGACATTTATTCCTACACAACAGAAAATATTCTCCCTGTGCCTGCATTATATTTTTACCATCCGACTTTAATAAGAAGGACTTTTTTCAAAAGATATTTCTACTATGGCTTCTGTGATTGCAAGAACTCGCAAATGGTTTCAAACATGCCTAGTTTAACAAAAAAAAACTATTCCTCCTATATTGCATGACCATTTGGACCGTCATCGACTAAAAGGATTTTTATGCTCCAAACCTTCTCACAAAAAATAAGTTATTTTCAGATTTTTCAATCTTACTTTCTTTACTATTTCCCTCGATCAATTCCTATGTAACACCGAGGCTAGAGGCATGAGCAACTCTAAGTGAACGGATTTCTTCATATTCATCGGGGGAATATCCTAGAATGGATTTACTCCAACAGATAAGGGGATTACAACTATTTGAATCAGTAAGACACAGACAGAACGACACTCGACTAATCTTTTTCCGCACAGTATTTTAGTAGTAGCACAAGCTCATCGTTACGATAAGATTGAATTCAACTAATTGCATTTTAACACAAAGTAACTCCATTACCAATGTAATTTTCAAACCTCTACTACTCGAGATCTGTTCATAAGCTGAATTATTCCCACAAGGCCCCGGCCTCCAAGACAATTTCCATATTCTATGTATAATAAAGATAGTGGGATGGAACTAGACCAGAATTACCATCCTATTCCAAGTACAGACACATAGCTAGATGAAGCACTATAACCATGTCTTACAAGTTAGAAAAATACTGGCTCCATTTTCATGACGATTTCCAACTTTTTGTTTGCCAAAGATTGTATTTGCGATTATATTGAAACCTAACCACAAGATGGGATGGAAACAAATGATCGTCTGATCGAGAATACTCAATTCATGCACTGTCACAGTCACAAGAGTTCAAAAGTCAGATTTAAAAAATTAAATGTTACCATTTGAGTTGTCTCTTCAACTTATATGTTGAACAATCCGTTTAGAATTTTAAAAAATCTGTCTGCAATCGCAGGGGCCAACAGTTCTATTAAATAGAAACAGTCGGTGTTTTAGATTACAGTGACATTTAATGTCACAGCCATAAACGCCATAGTTATGCACATAGATCAAGCATACTTGGAGCTGGGACTGTACTCACATATTTGTTTGTTCGATGTTACGTTAGCTTTAGAGCGAAAAAATAGAAGGCTATCGGAAATTAGGTATAAATCTGAAACTGCTTTCAGACTATGGACTACGATAACAGTAATACTAACTTTTACACATAAACTTAATCATCTCTGCAACGAATGCACTGTCTACCGCTAGAATACCCCACCCCCCCTCATGCGAAACCACTTGTCAACAGGACGGTAAATCTATATTGAAATTTCAAAAAAGAGCAAGGTTTAATTTCCTTACTTAAGTCGTTCCAGTGGATCTAAATTTGAAAAGATTTGCTAGAAGAAAAGAGTTGCTACATCATACATGGCTCCTGGAAAATATAATAACACTGGCTCTGCAGTTCAGTCCCGATTGTTGCCTCAGCCAACTTGTCCCTAGTATAAACAATTTTTATTGCAAACCAACTAAACCAAGGATACAATTTTCAGATTTATAAGCAACTCTTTGATAGGCCATTGATAGGCCAAAACTTTAAAATGCCGCAAGTATACAAAGTACTTCATTATCTCCTCTCTCCACATAAAGATTTGAGATAAACCAGACTTCCTTCAAGCCAGTTCAAGCTATAGAAAAAACACCATCAACAGTACAAGCAGTTTTCTCCTGGACTTCCCTTGATGCTTGGACTACTTTCGTCAGGCTATTTCCTGAATGAGATATTCTAGAGAAGACGGTTGTCAGCATACAAACTTAAAATGGTGGTCTGAGAGAAAACTTCTAAATGCTTTCAAAATGTATAGAAAATTCTAGCGATATTCCCCGAACGGATCTCTAAGTCTCATACTCACAAAACTCGGTGATGAGTAAGTCAGATTGAGTGGGTAGAACTGTTTATTCAGTTAAAGACGAAAAATAAGCTCTCAAACCACCTAATCCAAAATGGGATTTTTAGCTTGCAATAAACCTTTACAAATCTGGATTCTATCACAGTTCCTCAATCCAACTATACATTTACTTCATTTAAAAAAACGGAGGCGGAAATGAGCATTGCTGCAGAAAGTCAGAAAGCTATGGCCTATAGATACTTATAGTTCAAATTCAATAACTTATGATACTCTACAAACTAAGCCTAAGCTAAGAAAAAAACGAAAGATTTACATTCAAGTCCAAGGCTTCCACTTCATCAATATCAAACGTCATGTCACATGTTCATTTTGTCAGTAATCGTAGTAATTCAGAGCCTGCAAGGCCAAAAAGCTCAGAAAGTTGAGTTGTTAATCAAATTTATAATCATACGACTCTTCTCCCGTTTCTCTTTCAGATGTTGAAGGAGAGAATTCGATTTGTGTAATGCTCAACGGCGAAGAGTCGGAATTAACCATTTTCAAAATGAATAACACTAAGGTAAGCTCAAAGCTGGATTTCTTTCAACCCATGTCTCACCTGCAACCAAACGCACTTACCACATTTCTATCAACCACTCGTCTCATAAAAACAAATTTAAAACCGCAACCCCAAGGTTCTTCTTAAGAAGTGGGCACAATATCGGATATACCGGACCTATTTCCACATCAAGGAAACCCGTTAACCAGATTCATTCCCTAGCCACAATAATTTGTATATCCTAAACCCCTAAATAAATCTTAAGCATCTAAAATTAACCACTGCGGTGCTAAAACTTTAACGCGTGAAAACTCAAAAACCATAAAGATTAGAATTGATGAGATTCTTCCCTATTTTGGGATAACTTAACAGACGGAGCTGAACCGACTGAACCCTCCAGATGGTTTTCTTCTCGTCTATTCCGTCGTTGACCGAGCCAGTTTTCAACGAGTGGAAACAGAACTTCGAAGATTGCAAGAAATGGATCTCCTCAGAACGAAGGCTGTTGTCATTGTGGCCAATAAAATCGACTTAGTACGAAGCAGATCCATCTCCACTCAAGGTGAGATTCCAATCCCCAATGCTTTCATAATAATATACTACATCTCTAGAACTATGGACTTATTAACTGGCTTGAGGCAGTTTCAAACTCTTTTTCGATCTGTTTTTCATCTAATCCTAATGTCCAATTCCCTGAAACAATTTTCAAACCTAAAATTGAAACATTACACACTTCATTACAGATGGACGATGCCTAGCCGTAGCAAACCGAGTTAAGCACGTTGAAGTATCGGTAGGAATAAATCACAATGTGGATGAGCTACTAGTAGGAATGCTTCACCAAGTACGACTGAAGATCGAATTAACCGGTACGAGAGAGTAATTTATCTCAACTTTTTTGTAAATTGCATCAAATTATTACCAAGACCTTCCTCCCTAAAACTAAGCCCCTTGACCAGATTTTCTACATGCAATACTCATTCTTTCCAATCGTCGAATATACAGCTTTTAAATCCTTGAAAAGATTTTAATTCAAAACCCGTGTTCAGTAAAATCGATAGAAATTTTAATGCAATCTAAACACCCCCGACCTCGGATTTCCTCTCCAGTGAATGCATGCATTTCATGCGTCCCTCGAAACTACATCCATATACCAACATAAATACATTGCTTTATCAGAGAAAATACAAAAAGTTAGCAGGTAGTAGAAGTAGTGAATGACGCGGATAAGTTAAAGAAGAGTTTCTCCGAAAATCTGAGTAAAAACTCAATTGCACTGAATTTGAGCCACTGAGCTAGGAACCGAATCTATTCAGAAGGAAAGGATTTCAGATCTCAGGTTTTGGAAAAAGACGGTAGAATGAGGCAGATTGATTATAGAGCACAATGAGAGGAACCCATTCACCCTTGAATAAATCCAGGTAAGCTAGCTGAGAGACACCAAGTGATATGATGGCTAGATTTCAGAATATAGAAAGACGTATTTCTCATAAAAGAACCTACTCAAAAGATCCTCCTTGTATTGCTCCCAGTAAAAGACGCGAGGCTGTGATTAAAATCTAACCAGTTCCTCGTCCCACACTTTCATACAGCCTCACAGGGACGGATACCTAATCCCTAACTCTGTCCTTTAGGGCCATAAAAACATTTGATGATGGATATGTATGTCAACTGGAACTTCAAAAGTCTAAAAAGCCTTCTCATAATTGAGTGGATCAGAATGCAAATTAACTCTAATTTAATTTCTGACTATAGGGACGCAAGAAAGTTGGTGCAAGAACCGTGGGATGCTTAAAGCAAGCGCTAAGGCAAGGCAAATGCTTTCATGGGTTCTAGGGAAGGAAGATGCCAGATTCAAGAACTGTGAAAATCTGCACGTCCTCTAATTAACACCGAAATTTAGGTCATATGCCACTTCGTATCTACATAAAATTACGTATTATCCCCTCTCTAGGCTAGAATTTATGCACCTTGTTAGTAGTTATAAATCAAGTTAGTTAGTCCAGAGTCAAACTTCCCATTTGATGAAAGATAAGCCGGAAGCAAGAGCAAATCTAACAGCCAGAGCCAAGACAGACACAGAGACCCTCTAATATTATCCATCTTTCTATGAAACAAAAGTTTATCATTCTATTATAATTAAAAATTGACACCATCATCCCTTCCGGCATTCTCTTTCTCCTGAAGTATACGTAGAGTTGACAAGTTGTAAGATTTACGTTTGCATTACTTTGTATACATAACATTTAATTAATTCCACCAAGGCAAGAGATTCGATCGGTTGTATACAAAACCACCAAAGTTTACCCAGAAAATCTTCAGAGAATGGAATATTTCTTTGACTTATGAAATGAACACGGCCAATGGCCAACTCCCTTTGAGATGACCACTTAATGCCGACTCAAGTGTACATGAAATATATCACCCAGAACAACCATCCGAGCGACCAAATGTTCCACGTTCAAAATTCTTTCATAAACTACTATATCCATCGATCTAACCCATGTTATTATTTCCTATCCTATTACTCGACTGAACCTTTTATGTAGAAGTTCCGGATCATGCTTTGGGGTAGTGGGAGACCGTACCGGACCCGGGCTTCGACCTTTTGAGAGTCAAATAACCAGTCACGCAAATATAACTGCATCAGGAGCACCTTATCTTTACCAGACTTGGTCAGTTCAAGTTCTGGACGACTATCCCAACTGTGTAATCTAATTCATATGGTCAATAGAGCTGGAAGGGAAAAAAAGTATCAACCATTTCTAAAACTCTTATAAAACCACCCTCCTATGAGAAAAGTGCCTTTCACTTTCCATCTCATAAAATTCAACAAATTCAACGAGACCACTCTCATTACTTATACACATAAAAAATTAGAACATACAAAAAATACCTTAATTCAAAAGACGAAATTCAATACTATTCAATATTCATGTTCAAATACTCAGCTTTTCCACAAGAATATCTACCCTATCTCAACTCTGTTAAATTTTAATCTAACTGTTCTCACTAGCCAATCAAGACAGAGCTTAAATCAGTTTAATTGCAAATATTTAGACCTATAATCACTCATCCGGGATAACTCTGGGAACTAATAGATTAAGACAACAGAACAATTTAGGAAGAAAGAAGGATGGAGCTCGGGATGAGTGAAAGTGCGATTCTGGCCTTTCTCTATTAATTTGATTGCTGGAGAGACAAGGGATATCGTGTATGTACATAAAAAAACGTCGACGTCGAATAACCCGACGCAGCTACTAGTCATGTATGGATGGATGTGAATAGAATTTTAGAGTGGAAAACTCTTCATGTTTAACAGTGTCCAATGTAATAGCTATCTAACCATACATACATCGACTTTTACAAATACAGACTTATCTTTTTAGTACCTTTGCTAGGAAATTACTAGGATTTAGGAATACTTTTACAATCGTTACAGCCAAGATAAACCTGACGGCTGATATATCTATCATTTTATCTATATTTATTAATGCCAGTCTTGTCAATCTATCCTATCTACCCGCTCTACTTTATTCCTGGCTCGATAATCAAACAACGGGTATCATTTAAACACTTGTAGAACACTAGCCAGAGGAAACTCTTATGGAACAGATGAACCTTTTGTTTCATGGCCTGAAAATACTAAAAATTCTTTTTACAGTTACACTACTGTTCTATTAATTTTCTTAAAAAAACTCATTATTTTGAAGTAGGTAGTAAAAATATTTTAAATCATTCAAAGTCGAAAGTCGTATAATATATTTACTCCTATTTCACCTTAAATTTCTTCGTCTTTCTATTACTGTTCAACAAAACGACCACATTACCCACAACGCTTAATACTCGTTTGTAATCAAATAGTTAAATTACTTATGTGAAGAGTGTTAAGACTAAGAAAATAATGCGTAAGATACCTAGTTCTTATGTACACTTGTCAAAAATTAATTTTAAAACTTTCAAAAGGGGGTTGAATCCGTTGAATGTTGAATCGATGATTTTTTTGCATAAACACGACATGTCAGGCAAAGTTTGTATATTTCAGTGAAGTTTACGTTAACTTTCTTTGAGATAATTAGATGGTTCTAGGCTTTATATAGTATAAACTATTTGAATCCGATTCTGCAATCATTTGTGATTCACGGCAACCAAATCCAAAATAATAAGTAAATTCATTTTATATCCTAACCTTATAATGTTTTTTTAACTTTACAAACTCTTGCCTTGTCAAGCCGTAAATTTATAAAAAGAAAAATGATCGACATTGTACTTCTTATGAAATGACTGGTAATTAGATAAAAGAACTAATTTAGAAAGTGTTATAATTGAGTAAATATATTATTGCCTTGAATGCTGAACAAAATGGTGCTGTGCTGTTAATATGTTTTATATGAATTCTGGATTCTAACTCCACATTATATTTAAGTACAATGTACAACTAATAAGAGAATGATACTCTAGATATTCGTTGGCAAAGTGTTAACATCATAGTGTAAGAATAAGAGCTGTGTAGGTCAATAACATTGAATATATAATTAAATCCTAACGCTAGAGAAGTAAATGCATATAATATCTAAGTATATATAATTATACACATATATATGTAATACATATATTTACCAAACCTAGATTTTTGATTTATATGCGATGATCAGAGTGATTGTAAGAAGTAAGAATAGAATGGTAGACACATATTAAGCAGGTATGTTGTATTATAAGTTTTGATGAATGGTAAATTGATGTGACATTTATTAGGATATCATCTATGATTGAAATGTATGAACGAGGAAAAATCAAAACATTAGTTAGTGTATACTGGGCGAACGATTTATGTTTGAGCTAACTAAGATTGAAAGCGTGCTAACTGATTGATGAGCTAATGTCGATCGTCTTTGATAAATAAATACTGTTGTTCTTATCGTATGCATTTTTCAGATATACTTTCATAAATAATTGAACTTGACAAACATACCTCTGTTCTGGTTGGTTCCAATTTTCAATCCTTTCTATCTTCTAGCACTAATGATACTGACTGCTTTTACTAAGCTAGTAATACTAAAGAAGTTGGAGGGTGTCGTCGAGGAAATTCATGATGGTTCATTTCCTTTGGGCTTAAGCTTCCTGTTCAAAATCTCAGCCTTTTGCTCCTCTTTCTGCTTCAGTCTTTGTTGATGCAGCTCGACTGCAAAGTCCATTTCTTTGGAGAGATCAATAATTCGTTTCTAAAATCAATAAAATATCGTTGAAACAATAAGCTCAGCATGCATACGTGGAAAATGGGGGGTGACCGTTAGACCCTCGACCGGGACTGCTAAGCTGACCCTAAAGACCCAGACTGAGTTTGACTCAGTAGTCAAGTTACAGAATTTTTTGAAGAATTTGTGTGGTTTGAGGAGGGATACAATTTAACTAAGCTTACTGCTATCTCCTTGTGCACTATAGCTCGCTTTACTTTTCCACTTCCAGGAGGGGTTGGTCTTCCATCGATAAAAGAATAATCCGGTCCATCTGTCAACGGTCCATATGCATTAGGATTAGCCGATAGTCCATGCCTACCAGATTCAATATAAATTATTAGTTATCTGTATTGTTTAAATTTACAAAATTACCCTCGGTTAAAAGATATAGACTCCAATAATAGAATCGGAACTTCATCTTCATCACTTACTTTTTACGCCATTGTTCACCAGCGAGAAGACATGGCGATGAATGATATTCCTTAAACAATGAAGTACTTCCAGATAATCCAGTTCCTGAAAATGTTAACCAAGTCCAAGTTTCAATCTATTTATTTATATTGTATTATCTCATGCAAAATTTACTATTTTCCTACATGCCCCATTGCTTGATTTATTGTACTTACCACAATTGTTGAACACAGAACGTGCCTTGTCTAATCCATCATTTATACTAGATTTTGACGATGACAAAGTAATTCTTGAAACTGACCTGCAATCAATAGAGAAAGAATTAAACTCTGCTCTAAGGCTGCAACTACCTACTTACAAGAGCTATTTCGAAGGGACTCTAATATTGAACAATTCGGAGGTGCGTGTGGTGTGAGAAATTAGGTTGTGTGTGATAATGAATGAATTTAGGAATAAACAATAAAAAAATAAGCATAAATAGCTTAAGAAATAACTTACCTTCCATATGCAGCCAACATTTTCGAATCCCGATCAATTGGTACTTACTTTGCAGTATATTAAATTAATTTAATATGTATTTCACAATTAATTCTAGGAAAATTTCCGGCTTCTTTCGTGTGCTGAGAGTGATTGAGTGAACAGTGGCTGCATGAATGAGTTGAAAAAAGATGCACGTCCCATGCCTGTTCCACATGTCTCTCCAAAATGCAGCTTTCTCCAGGTTAGAGAAGCATGGAGTGCACGCTGTTGTGGGCTTTTACAAATCTAGTCATATTCACTCAGGCAGATGTCAGGCTACACTCTGTTCTCAACCTAAACCCTAGAATGTCTCATGTATCCCCGGGAAAATGAGCTAGCATAAAAAACACACATAAAACACTGCCGCACTTCAAGATTCCAACGTTCTATAGACTCAAATTGAAAGAAAATCTGACAAGATTTTATAAAATAAAATCAATTTTGAAAGTTTATATTTAACACTAGAAAACTTTACACGCAGAAATACTGAAATTAAAATTGAAAGTCAATATTAGAGCGACCCTTCTTACCTTCTATGAATTTGTCCTGGATAGCAATATGAATATAAAATGGCGTTAGCTTGGATCGCAATGTCATAAATCCGTCGCTGAGCCATCCCATACCAAGTCGACCAATCGAGACAAAGTCATATTTGGGCATGTCCTCAAACTAAATACGCTTATTTTTTTTTAAATGTAAAATTAAACACTGGATTCGATGGTGAATTCAGTTTTTCTCTGCGACCAACCACTCCCACATGGAATTCGAA